>JAGFNQ010002238.1:39162-87240 GCA_024364735.1 Boesenbergia rotunda | reverse complement strand
CTTACTTGCTAAACAGAGTCCCGACCAAGGTAGTCTCTACTACTCCATATGAGATTTGGAATAGTAAGAAACCTCACTTAACTCACCTTAAGATATGGGGTTGTCCTGCTTATGTGAAGCGGGTTGTATCAGACAAATTGGATGCTAAGTCTGATAAATGTCTATTTATTGGATACCCTAAGGAAACGAAGGGTTACCAATTCTATCATCCCTTGGAACAAAAGGTGTTTGTTTCAAGGCATGCTGTATTTCTAGAGAAAGAGTTTCTTTTTGCAAGAAAACAGTGGGAGTGGATTGAACTTGATGAAGTTCAAGAAACTCCAATAGACATCACAGAGACACCTAGTCTAGGCCCACAACGATAATTCATAGTGATGAGCTATCAGTTGAACCTAAAACTACACCTCCTCTTCGTAGGTCTGATAGGACACGCAACATTCCAGAGAGATACGGATTTCTCGTAAGTGAATCGAACGACGTGTTGCTCATTGGCGATGACGAACCTATCAGTTATGAAGATGTTCTGAAAAATTCAGAAAGGGACAAATGGCTTGAGGCCATGAAGTCGGAAATGGATTCCATGTTATGAAAATCAAGTATGGGACTTGGTTAACCCACCTGAAGGGATTAACCCATAGGGTGCAAGTGGGTTTTTCAAGAAGAAAACCGACATGGAAGGTAATGTTGTTACCTTTAAGGGCTAGATTAGTGGCAAAGGGTATCGTCAAAAACAAGGAGTTGATTATGACGAAACCCTATTCGCCAGTAGCTATGCTTAAATCCATTCGGATGCTCCTAGCCATAGCAGCTCATTATGATTATGAGATATGGCAAATGGATGTGAAAACAGCTTTCCTTAATGGAAACCTACTTGAGGATGTATACATGATACAACCTGAAGGTTTCACATCGGTTGATAAAACCAAGGTATGCAAGCTTCGACGATCCATATATGGATTGAAGCAAGCATCAAGGAGCTGGAATATCCGTTTTGATGAGACAATCAAAGAGTTTGATTTCTCACAAAATCCTTGACGAACCTTGTGTGTACAAGAAGGTTAGTGGGAGTGCAGTCGTATTCCTAGTATTATATGTCGATGACATCTTACTTATAGGAAACGATATATCAGTTTTACAGACAGTTAAGATTTGGTTGTCCAAAACTTTCTCCATGAAAGACCTGGGAGAAGCAACCTATATCCTTGGGATTAGAATCTATAGAGATAGATCAAAACGGTTGCTTGGTCTTTCGCAGTCTACATATATAGACCGAGTGCCTAAAAAGGTTTAGCATGTCGGAATCCAAGAAAGGTTACCTTCCCATCAGGCATGGGATCAACCTTTCGAAGTCTATGTGTCCGCGCACAGAAGACGAGAGGATTAACATGAATAAGATTCCCTATGCATCCGCAATAGGATCTATCATGTATGCTATGTTATGTACTAGGCCCGATGTATCGTATGCTCTGAGCGTCACGAGCAGATACCAATCTGATCCAGGAATGGATCATTGGGCGGCTGTTAAGACAATCCTTAAGTACTTAAGAAGAACTAAGGATGTATTTCTAATATATGGAGAAGGAGATTTAAAAATACGTGGGTATACAGATGCCAGTTTCCAGACGGATAAGGATGACTCCAAATCGCAGTCTGGATACGTATTTACTTTGAATGGAGGCGCAGTAAGTTGGATGAGTTCCAAACAAGACACTGTAGCGGATTCTACCACGGAAGCGGAATATATCGCAGCTTCGGAAGCAGCAAAGGAAGCAGTCTGGATCAAGAAGTTTGTCTCCGAACTTGGCGTGGTTCCAACCATTGATGAAGCAGTGCCGGTATAGTGCGACAACAATGGAGCTATTGCACAAGCAAAGGAACCAAGGTCTCATCAGCGATCCAAACACGTGCTTCGACGCTATCATCTGATCAGAGAGATTATAAGTAGGAATGACATACAAATTGAGAGAGTTCCCACTGAAAGGAATATAGCGGATCCTTTAACTAAGGCCTTGCCTCAAAACAAGTTTGAGGGTCATGTTAGAGCCTATGGTATTGGATACCGTAGCGATTGGCATTAGGCCAAGTGGGAGTTTGTTAGTGATATGAGAGAAGTGTCCTAAGGCAATCGCCTTATGATGTAAACATTTGTTTTAATAAATGATAATTCACTATTTGAGTATACATGTTTTGTGTATTTGATTGGGATCTTAAACTCATCTACTGAATGTCCGCAATACAACTCACAGCATAAGAGAATTTGTGATGGGATCACAACTAGTGATTATCTCTAATGTGCAATTGTGAAGTATTGAAATTATCCCTAGTCGATGAATTGATAAAAATGGACACTATCAATTCTGTTGAGACTAGCATGGGTTATTCTCTAATCAGCTGATTCTCACTAGCTGGTGACATTGGGATGTCCGGAGATAAACATGGATGCTAGTTGAGGGAACTAGTTCATTGGAGTGACTGGCTGTAAGACTTCATATGGGAATCTACATGTAGATATGTCAATGAAGATCTTATTGCGGCTTAAGTGCGATGTTCCTTTGACTTGCGGTGTTCAAGTCATCTTGGTCATGGAGACTTATACTTTAACATCTTAAGCAAGCATCTCCAAGGAGGTGTGGACCCGGGATGGTTGGGTATAAGCCGAAATGCCCGAAGATGTTTGAACAGCCTACAAAGGATTCACCACTCCTTGCGAGGAGATGTATACCCAGGCCTATCGTCGGATTGTTACTCAAAGCCTCTGGCCAGAGCATATCATGTTAAGAGTGCGAGTCTCTTAAATACATGAGAGTAATTAGAAATCCAAAGGACGAGGAAGACACTACTTGGGCTAGGTGTGACGTAGTCAGCCTAGTGGGGACTGACACCATAGACCGTGTCCTGAACCAAGTGGGTATAAGGTGGTGAAGGGAATGAGGCACGATTCATTAGAGCTGCTGAAGGGTTTCAGAATAATTTCTTCTGGGGTCAAACCGTTGATCTTTCGATTAATTGGGGATCATGATGTACTACTAGGTGCCACTCGTGATCGTTCTATAATTAATGGGTTAATTATAGACGGCCAACATAAATCGAAAGCCTATTTAGTCACACGCAATACGAGTAATCCGAGGGATTTAAAACGAGTTGAAAATTGGATTTTCCGATCAAGAGAAACGAGTCGAATCTGAGTTAATCAGAGGCGCAATGGAAGCTAAAATGGCTAAGTCTTTTGAAGGCTTTTTGGGCGAATTAAATGAGTTTAATTCGCGACCGGTTCGGGTTGGTTTGGCCGGCCAAAGGAGGTGCTAACCCTCCTTGTGGTGGCCGGCCATTAAAGGAGATTAAACCAATTTAATTGGTTTAATTAATAAAATAAACCTAGCGCGGTTTGTTTTATAAATTATGGATAAATAAATTTGTATAAAGAAAATTTATATAAATAAATTTGTAGAAATTTATTCTTTTTATGGAAATTAAAATAATCCATGAATTGGTTTATTTTAATTTTATAAAATCAATTATGAATTGATTTTATCATAATAAGAAAGTTTATAAATTTCTTATAAAATTTATTCCATAATTTAAAGAGAGAAAAGAATAAGTTTTATTATAAATTAGTTTATAATAAAACTTGGTTTAAACGGAATAATTAGTTAAGAAAATTTATAGGATAAATTTCTTATAACTAATTCCGTTTAGAGAGAGACTTAGCAAATAGTTGCTACTATATAAAGGACCCAAAGGCTAGCCCTTTAAACAACATCAATCAATTAATCAATTGTTGATTAAGATCTCTCTCTCTCTCTTAATCTCTTCTCCTCTCTCCCTCTCTTGCCTAGGGCCGGCGCCCACCCTATAGGATTAGGGCCGGCTCACAAAGCTCTCCCCTTTTGAAGTTGGCGTGAGCAAGAAGAAGAAGGAGAACCCGAACACGACGAAGAAGAAGCGGATAGCGACTCCTCTTCTCCTTCCCTTCTCCCCACCTAGGGCCGGCGCCCATTGGAGTCCTAGGGCTGGCGCCCCTTCCTCCATCTAGGGCTGGCTCAATTCATCCAAGGCAAGGTGTTGCCGTGAGCTTCAAGGAGAAGAAGAAACCAACCAAGAAGAAGAAGAAGCGGATCACATCTCCCTCTCTCTCGGAATTCGATTCCGTTCTTGGTGGTTAGTTTCCTAACTCCTCTCTTGATATTCTTAGTTGTGTCTTCCGAGAATCTAGTAGTTCTCGTCGGCACAAAACTCGTGACTTTGCGAAGTCATCCCGAAGAGAACTCGGCGTGGACGCGAATAGAGGCGGAGCTTCCAAGGGACGCTACGGTTGGATCTCGTCCCTTACTTCGAGTTACGAGAGGTACTTGGTAAATTTGTTTACTTTTCCACAAAGTTTTATTTTATGATTATGTCAACACACCATAAGATTGCATGCTAGATACGAAGTTAAAATAATTTAGGAAATTATTTTATGCAAACTCTTCCGCTGCACGTAAAAATTTTAAATTTTACGAACTCGTATCCTTGTCGACATGCACCCGGTCCCAACAAGTGTATCACAATTATTGTGGATGATTCATACACTAGAGGACTATGGATTAAGCTACAATGGTGTGCAAGTGTTGTGTGACAACATTAGAACAATTAACCTAACCAAGAATCCAGTCCACTATTCTAGGACCAAGCATATTGAAGTGCGTCACCACTTCATTAGAGATCATGTTGCTAGAGGAGACATTGTACTCTCACATGTAGAGTCCAAATCGAATCTAGCGGACATTTTCACTAAACCACTCCCCGAGAATGAATTTAGTTTCTTAAGAAGGGAGTTGGGAATGTGTCGTGCTTCATAGAATTAAGAACCTTTAAAACCCTTCATGATCAATTCAAATTGTTGGGAACAATTGGGTAACTTGGGGACATCTCACATAAACTATAAGGTTCAACAAAACGTTTTTGTTTGCTAGAAATGGGGTGAGATGCTAGGATCAACTTAATTTCTCAACATGTCAATGCATCCCTTGAGAAATTAGATTGACGAGATAATAATCACTACGATGACCAAGTACGGGAAAACCAATGCATAACATATGTGTACTTAGCTCCATGATCATACTTGGACATTCTAATTTAGGAAACATGATTGGAGACCTTATATTGATACAAACTTGGGTGAAAATTGATTGCATGATTGTGGTTGAGTTTACCTTCACTTTGGTTAAGCAAATTGATTGCTAGACCCATAAGGACCTTTAATCTTTGTTAAAGGATCAATTATATTCAAGGGATCACTTCCAAGATCGATAATTTTAATCAGATCTTATCAGATATCGATAGGGAGTCTGAAACTGAAATTTCAGATCGTTTCAAGAAAAATCAGGGATCCTGATCGATCACCGGACCGATCAGGAGCATGTCTGATCGGTCCAACTGACTGATCCAGCCGAATTACGATACCCCTCTGTAATCTCTCTGTGTTGGCCTGGATCAGTCCCCAGACCGATCTGGCTCACTGTGTGGATCGGTCCACAGACCGATCAGGAGGTTCACAGAAGATTTCGAAAACCCACTGTTCGCTTCCTGATCGATCAGCCGATGGATCAGGAGCCTGCCTGATCTGGCACCCGACCGATCAGGACCAGGCCAGTCCGATCAGGCTGGAGCCTGATCGGTCTGGGCGCTCCCAGATCGAACGGTGATCCATTCGATCATATTAAATTGTGGTTGGTGGACCGATCCACCAACCTATTAACTCCCATTTTCCCTTACTCCCAAGCCCTAGTCGACCAAAACCCCTCATCTTCTTCCTTCTTTCTCTACGCGTGAGCTCTTCTCCTTCCCGTGCGCGTGTGATCTACGTGAGTCCTCCTATGATCTCTTCTCTTGCGCGTGAGTTCTTCTTCTTGCTATTGGTGTTCTCAGCAACTCCTAGCAGCGAGCTCGTTTCCCTGCAACGCTTGCGCCGTGATCTTTTCTCTGCGCGTGACCTTGCGAGGGTTCTCTTCTTCAACCTGACTAGATCTTCTTCGACTAATCTTCAATGGCACCTAAGTAAGGAACTCCTACTTTCATCTTGTTGATTATCTCAAATATAATGATACTTGGTGAACTAACCTTGATGTTTGATTTTGGGGTTTATTTTGGTGTGTACCGTGTGTGCCTTCCCACATGATCGAATCTTATTTGATTTTTGATCAAATCTTACCCTTGTGATTCTTTGATTTGTGACATGATTATCAACTTGGTCCATTCAATTTGGTGCCGTGACTTTACCTTACCCTACTGATTAAACCAAAATCCTATGTCATTGATCAAACTTGTGTGTTCACTTCTCTAATCAATATCATATTTGTTACCAAATGATTCCACCTCCTTAGAAAGTCATCCAAGGGAAAGGAACCCACTGAAGAGTCCTCCAAAGGCATAGAGCCGGCTGAGGGTAGCTCACGATCCAGAGCTCCCTCATCCTCTTCAAATCCCCCTCATACCAGATTTCAAAATATTCATTACGCCCTAGCCTTTCAATATCACACCTTCAAACTCATGCCCTATCGGACTGTGGACCAAGCATTCATTTACGAACATTGTCCGTCGGTATGACGAATGATTGAATTTTATGAACTTCAGTCCATTCTCATTCTCGAAAGGCCAATCAACTTTGATTTGGTCTACGAATTCTAAAACAACATGGTCAGTGGAGAAGGCTCGGGATGGAGGACCCGTGTCGCTGGTATCGACCTCAATTTTAACAGATCAGCCTTCACTGCATTTCTTGATTGTCGAGATCTGATAATGATTTTTCTCTCTACCCTTATCTACCGAATCCTCTATCGATTCCCTTCGATGGAGTCACACCTGACTCTATCCATGAGTACTTTTTTGGTCATCCCAGGTCAAGGGATCACGATGAGTCCACTGGTGATTTCCCCACCTTTGCTGCTCTTCGCCTTTCCCCCACTGATTATGTCTTGTTTAAGATTATCACAAACTGTCTGATTGCTACTACTTCAAAGCACTTGGACGAAATTCACTCATTCCACTGCCTGATGCTCTATGGGATGCATCGGCAGTTAGATTTTGACATAGTGACCACCATCTTCTTCTCTATCATCGTCTATAGTCAGATGGATGGTCAGGCAGTTTACATACCATTTGGCCATCTCATCACCGCTTGGCTCCATTCGGTCGGTATTAACGTATCACAGGGCAGGATCGTGCCGATGGTTCGGCAAGACTGCCGACTTGGACAACGCACTTTGGCTCAGTCTGGTATCGTTGTCGGACCACAGGGACTGCGGTGGAAGGATAGGAGAAGTGTAGGGGAGTTACCAAGAGCAGCCCTTGATCAGATACATCAGGAGCCACCCACTGCTGCAGAGGGCTACTATGAGTCGGATCTTGACCTTTGCTGGTAGATTGCCGAGCTGGAGCGGACGATCCAGCATGGTGTGCATGTCTCAGAGCTCTGGAGACAGGAGGTCCGATCCAAGTTTCAGTCTTTTGACCGCAGAATACACACGTTAGAGTCCGACGTTTCTGGGATTTGCTCCCGGCAAGGGACATGGCATGAGGAGTGGGACAGTTGGGCAGCTGGTCATCCGTACCAGCCTTCATCCTCTAGAGCGGCGCCTTCCAGTAGCACTGCACCAGGGAGTAATATATATATTGATGATACATCTGATGACGACCCTGCTGAGGATTGATTTGATCTTGTTTTCATGATTTGTGATAGCTATTTTTGACTTGATGGCGATATGTCTGTGGTCTGACTATCATGTTTTGGTGCTATACATGACTATATTTTTGATGCTGTGATATGCATCTGACCATATGACTGCTATCTTCATGTATGCCTTGCTATACTATGCATTGCTATGCTTATTTTTACTCCATGTTCATATGATACATATGATTGTTTTTCCATGCTTTATATTTGTCATATGTTTTCATAGGCTTTCAAAATTCAATCATACCTATGTTGTTTTGGGAAACCCCCTAGGGTTGAGGGGGAGTATGTTTAAACTTAACAACCCCTCTAGACCCTTTTCGGTATTTGTCAAAGGGGGAGAGTGAGGTTTGTTAAGTTTAGGACGATAACTATTGTAGGGGGAGGATCATGATTCCCCTATGAGTGTGAAATTTGCAACTATTGATTTCAATTCCCTAAACTTAAAATCGGGTTGTCAAACAACAAAAAGGGGGAGATTGTTGATGCAGTCTGACCCTGATTGTTATTTTGGTGTTGACACCGATTTTAGTTTAGGTTGATTAGATGATTATGATTAAGTCCTGGTCGTGGACTAGGCATACCTAGTGGGACTAAGTTTGATGAAAGCCTGGCTTGGAGGGTCAGGTCTTGGCTTGAGAAGCTAGGTTGATGAAAAGTCCTAGCTTGGAGGGCTAGGTGTGAAAAGTCCTAGCTTAGAGGGCTAGGTGTGGAAATTCCTAACTCGGAGGGTTAGGTGATTGGAAATCCCAGTGAGTGAAGCCGGGTCCTGGTGAGTGAAGCCAGGTTGACTGAAGTCCTGGTGAGTGAAGCTGGGCATGGAGTCTTGGTCCGAGGGACTGATCACGAGTCAGGGGAGGCTGGGTGCCAGTTCTCTTGACTTAGAGTGGGTTTGGCCTAGCCTGGATCAGTCTGGTGACCGATCAAGGAAGTTGGCACGAAGTTCCCTCGTGGATCGGTCTGGTGACCGACCCAGCTATGACTGATCGGTCTGGTGACCGATTAGGAAGCATACAGTGAGTTTGGGAACTTACTGCTCGGCTCCTGATCGGTCTGGTGACCGATCAGGGATCATAGAGTTCACTTCCTACTCATCTCCTGATCGGTCTGGTGACCAATCAGGGAGCACATAGTGGGTTTTGGGAACCCTACTGCTTGGCTCCTGATCGGTCTGGTGACCGATCAGGGATACTGTTCAGATCGTTCTGGTGAATGATCAAATGTCGCGAGTTCCTCACTATGACCGATCAGGATTGAGCCTGATCGGTCTGAGCATGCCCTGATCGGTCTGGTGACCGATCAGGAGGTTTGGGCTGCAAAGCTGGGAAATCACCCTGCAAAGGGGTGGATCGGTCTGGTGACCGATCCACGACTTGGAATCGGTCTGGTGATCGGTCCCAGAGAAGTCGCGATTTCTGATTACGCATTGGGGACCGATCAGGATGGAGCCTGATCGGTCTGAACCCACCCTAATCGGTCTGGTGACCGATCAGGAGTCACTCTGATCGATCCGGTGACCGATCACTTTAATTCAAACGTGCTATCAGGCGCTCTGATCGCGTCTGATCGCACTCTGATTCCTACTGATACTTGTTCTGAGCTCTCTGATGTTTGATCTTCTGTTGATTAGCTGCTCTAATGTTCTGTTAAGTGTGCAGGTGACATAGAGATCATCCAAGGGAAGTCAAACGAAGGTTTTCGCTACAGTAGGTTTGTCCGTTTGCTTCCACAGGTTGTAACGTTCTCTGGCACGAGCTGCAGCAGCTGAAGAGCTGATGACCTGGGGCTCGACTGAAGGGTTTCAGTGAGTCCAGAGGAGGTCAGAGATTGCTGGCTGCTGCAGGTGAGCAGCTGGGAGCTGTTGCAGAGGAGCATGTGACTTGGCGATGGAAGCAGGTTAAGCCAAGGAGTGGAGACTTCTTGCGATAACAGTTGATCAGTTCTTGCGACATCTCTGATTCTGCTTGTGCGATTACTGTGATCCATCTCTTGAGAAACCTTGTGATACTTGAGCACTTGGAAGAGAAACAAGGAGCTTGGCGAGTCCATCAGCGAGAAGACACGAGGAAGGGTGTTCTTGCGTGAGATCTGTGCTGAGTGGAGCTCGGTGAGAAATTTGCTTGTGTTCTTGAGGTTCTTTGTGCTCAGTAAGGTTTCTTCTTGTGTTTCATGTACTTAATACATCATCATCTTGAAACGCTGTAGAGAGGTTACTCCACTGAGAAGGAGGTTGCATTTTATCCTTATTTTTCGGGGCTTGATCTGCCAACGATCAAGGGATCACCCACCTTAAGAGCACGCCAAGGAGTAGGGGTAAGTTTTCCCTGAACCTTGTAAATCCTCTTTTTTAGCGTTTTCATTTGTCTTTCATTTCTGCACTTTGTTTTTGCTGTCTTGCTTCCACTGTGCTACTAACATTCAAGTGCAGAAGTGTAAAAGCGAAAGAATTGTGGTGTCTAGCTACATTCACCCCCCCCTCTCTACCTATCTAAGTTCCAACAAGGATCCTCTTGACTACAACTAAATGGGACTCTTTGGCACAAGATTGGTACCTAGCACACATACCTACCGCAAAAAGTATATCGGGTCAACTAGTGGTTAGGTATAGTAAGGTACCAATCATGCTCCTATATTGTTTAGAGTCTACCATTTTCCCTTCAACGTCACTATCCATTTTCACATTGGTTCCTATAGGTGTAGATGCTACTTTAGCATTTTCTAAACCAAATTTCTTTAATATTTTCTTAGCATATTTGGTTTGAAAGACATGTGTACCTTCATTAGTTTATTTAACCTGAAGTCCTAAAAAGAAGGTTAGCTCTCCTACAAGACTCATCTCAAATTCATCTTCTATACACTTGATGAATTCTTGTAAGAAGTCATTATTTGTTAACCCAAAAATGATATCGTCTACATAGACTTGGGCAACAAATATGTCCTTATCCTTAGATTTTAGGAACAAAGTAGGGTCAATTATTCCTCTTCTAAACCCCTTAGACACTAGAAATGAAGAAAGTCTTTCATACCATGCCCGGGGAGTTTGTTTCAATCCATATAAGGCTTTTCTTAATTTGTAAACGTGTCTTGGATAATTAGGGTCCTCAAACCCAGGGGGTTGTTCTACATAAACCTCTTCCTTAATGATCCCATTAAGGAATGCCGACTTCGCATCCATTTGGTGAAGTGTTAAACCCATGTGAGCGGCATAGACTAGTAGGATTCTAATAGATTCTAGTCTAGTTACGGCGGCATAAGTCTCATCATAATCTAATCCCTCAACTTGGTTAAACCCCCTAGCTACAAATCTAGCCTTGTTTCTAGTGATTCTACCTTGGTCATCTAGTTTGTTCCTAAAGACCCATCTTGTGGTTACAATGGTGCAATCATTTGGCCTAGGAACCAACTCTCAAACTTCACTCCTTTCAAATTGATTTAGCTCTTCTTGCATGGCTAAGACCCAATTCACATCTCCCAATGCTTCATTAATAGATTTGGGTTCTAATTGAGAGATTAGAGCTAATTGACTAGTGTGATCCCTAAAATAGGACCTATTCCTTACTCCTTGAGTTACATCACCCACTATTTGGTCAATAGGGTGATCTTGGTGATGTCTTAAGGGCCTAGAAGTGGTGAGTTCATTTACTACTTCTTCCACTTCCTCTAGGGTACTTCTTACTCCCCCTAGATTGTTGCCCTCCTAATGTAGGTCTTGGATTCTTTGGGAAAGGGGTTGGACCTCTTCTATATCCTTATCAATTGAGGCTTTTCTAGGGTAGGTATTTGTTGTTTCATCAAATTTAACATTTGAGGACTCCTCAATCACTTTTGTCCTCTTGTTGTAAACTCTATAACCCCTACTAGTTAATGAGTACCCTACTAGAATCCCTTCATCGGCTTTTGACTCAAACTTCCTTAGGTTATCTTTGGTATTTAGGATATACACTTTGCATCCAAAGACCCTAAAGTAATGTACTTGTGGTACTCTTCCATTCCATAATTCAAAAGGTGTTTTTCCTAGGAACCTATGTACCAAAACCCGATTTTGAATATAGCATGCGGTGTTAACCGCTTCGGCCCAAAAATAGCTAGGAAGGGAATATGCATTAAGCATAGTCCTAGCAGCTTATTGTAGGGCTCGGTTTCTCCTCTCAACTACCCCATTTTGTTGAGGAGTCCTTGGGCATGAAAATTCATGCTTGTATCCATTTTCTACACAAAATTATGTGAAACTTACATTTTGGAACTCCCCACCGTAGTCACTTCTAATTCGGTTTATTTTAATATATTTTTCATTTTTTACCCTTTTACTAAATCCTATGAAGAGTTCTAGGGTATCGTCCTTATGTTTCATGAAGAAGACCCAAGTAAACCTAGAAAAATTATCTACTATCACTAAACAATATTTACCCCCTACAAGTGAGGGAGTACTATGGCAATCAAATAGATCTATATGCAAAAGTTCTAATGGTAAAGTAGTAGTGGTTAGGGTTTTACCTTTGTGAGATGATTTTGATTGCTTACCCTCTTGGCATGCATCATATAATTTAGTCTTCTCATACCTGATCATTGGGAGCCCCTTCACCAACTCTTCCTTGGCTACTCTTGTAATGCTTCTCATGTTGACATGTCCAAGTCTTCGGTGCCACAACCACCCTTCTTCTTCTTTAGACATGAGACACTTAGTAACATTGTTAGTAGCATAAGAAAGATCAAGATAATATAAATTTGCCTCTCTAAACCCTTCTAATATGACATCATTCGATTCATTATGTCTTATTATGCATTTCCTAGCATGAAATTCAACTCTAAAGCATACATCACATAACTGACTCACACTAAGCAAGTTAATCTTCATATCTTTAATTAAGAGTACCTTATGTATAGAAATCTTGGGAGATACCTCAATGGTGCCGCTACCAATAATCCTTAATTTTCCAGTATTTCGAAAGGAGACCGTCCCTTCTCTTAAGTAGCTAATTGTATTGAACTAGCTCACATCTCCGGTCATGTGTCTTGAGCATCCACTATCGACTATCCATATAGTTGAGGCCTCCTTCACCTTTACCTATACTGTTGGGACCGGGTGCATGTTGACATGGATGCAGGTTCGTAATTTTAAAATTAATTACGTGCAACGGAAGGTTTAGCATAAATAATTTCTCAAATTATTTAACCACACATCTAAGCATGCAACCTTATGTTGTGTAGACATGATCATTTATTTAAAATTTTGCAGAAACGTAAACTAATTTACTTGATACCTCGCATAACTCGAAGAAAGGGACGAAATCCAACCGTAAGCGTCCCTTAGAAGCTCTGCCTCTATTCGCGTCCACGCTGAGTATCTTCGGGATGACTTCGCAAAGCCACGAGTTTCGTGTTCTCGAGAACTACTAGATTCTCCAAGAATGTGACAAGAAACCAAGAGAGAAGTAATCATATCGGAAAAACTCACCACCAAGGTTGGCCGGAATCACAATTCCGGCGAGGAAGAGGAAGATGACTTGCGCTCAATCCCAAGGTGATGATGGCCGGAGAGGAAGATCGTCCCAACGGAAGAACTTCGTCGCCTCGGTGCTTCTCCTTGTGCTCACGGCAAGAAGAAGGGAGAAGAAGGGAGAGGCCGGCCAAGAGAAAGGAGGGAGGAGAGGGAGAGAGCCCAAGCAAGAATACTTTGATTATTTCGAATGAATTCCAAGCCTTGCCTTGGGTCCTTTATATAGTGGCTTCTCAACTGTCAAGTCTCTTTTTTCTTATGGAATAAATTTTCATAAGAAATTTATCATATAAATTTTCTATGACGTATTCCATCATGCCAAGTCTTGATTTTATATCATGGTTAAAATCATATTTTAATTCATGATAAAAATCAACCAAGTCTCTTTTTTTTTCTTATGGAATAAATTTTCATAAGAAATTTATCATATAAATTTCTTTATCATGGTAAATCAATCCATGATTGATTTTATAAAATAAAATAAACCAATCCATGGTTCATATTAATTTCCTTGAAAAATAAATTTCTAAATTTTTTTATATAAATTTCTTTATCATGGTAAATCAATCCATGATTGATTTTATAAAATAAAATAAACCAATCCATGGTTCATTTTAATTTCCATGAAAAATAAACCAAACCTTGGTTTATATAAAAAATTTATATCATCCATAATTTTATAAAACAAATCACACTAGATTTATTTTATAAATTGAACCAAACAATTTGGTTCCCTCCCTTTGTTGTGGCCGGCCAAGCAAAGAGGGTGGGGACCCTCTTTGGCCGGCCTATTCAAGCCACGCCCCAATGAATTAAACTCATTTAATTCATCTATTAAGTCTTCAAAAGACTTAGCCATTTTACGCTTCCGATGCGTCTCAGAAAAATTCAGATTCAACTTATCGTTTGGCTCAACCAAACCTAATCTTTCTTGATTGGAAAATCTAATTTTCAACTAGTTTTAAATCCCTCGGATTACTCGTAGTGCATGTGCCTAGATAGGCTTCAGCAACGGTTGTATTCTGCACCCACCCAATCAATACTTCCTTATGTGCAGAATTTTACAATAATATCATTAGACAGGATAATCTCGTGTTCTCCACCATGGTTCAAGGTATTCCCCTAACTATCACACCAACTTTACTCAACCGATTTCTAGGACTACGACCCTCGCAGTCCACCTTCTGTTGTTACCCCTCTAGGGAACCTCCCTTTGATGCTCCCTACTCTGAGATTACCTTAGATACATTGCACTCATATTTCTTTAGGCAACCCGTAGCCAGACGATTTCAGTCTGTCGAATTAGAAGTGCAGGACTACGCCCTATATAGGGTCATAGTTCGATGCATCCTACCATTATCTACCAGGGATGTCACCACTATGCGTTCATTCCACGCCTTTCTACTGTATGCCATGATTCACCAGCTTGACATCGACATAGGACTCCATATATTTCAGACTATCCTACATGCATCTAGTGTTACCACACAAGGGCAGGTCCGCACACCTTACTGCCACATTATTACATCCATATTACATCACCACGGTAGAAACATTACCGAGGGAGAGATGGCCGCCTTAATTGACTACGATGAAATAGGCTATAGAAACTTTGCCCTAGCTGGTATAGAGGTGTCCGGTACCAGGGTCTTGTCCTGGAGACGTCGGAGAGCAGCCCCTCAGATCGATTCGGACGAGGAAGTCGAGTACGACGTCGCAGATATAGCAGCAGAAGCCCGAGCCCATAAAGATGCTCCACCGACACTCTACGAGAGAGTGACCCGTATGGAGACACAGATACAGAGTCTCCGAGAGGAGGTCGAGACTTATCATATAGAGCAGATGGACTCTCGCCGAGCTGATAGAGAGATAGCTGATGCACGATTCTTAGAGATGATGGCACGATTCGATTCATGGCAGCCGGGTCCATCTGATCATCCCGGTCCTTCGTCTTAGATTTACTTCGCATTGTACTCGTAACTATCTGACTGCCCCTACTCAGTAGGGTTGACTTGTGTTTGACTGGTTGACTGTATTTGAACCTTGATTACCTGCTTTATTTTCTGTTGATTGAATTATGAATACTTAGGATTGTGGTTTGTAGAATAGAGTATCTCATTTTTTTTTCAAAAATTATTTTTAAAAATAGATTTTGAAAAATTGCTTTACTCAATTTCAAAATCAGTTTTCATTTTTTTTCTCGACTTAGTGTTATTTTTATTTAAAAACTACCCCCTTTTAAATTAGGGCTTTTTCGAAAATGGACCTAGCCTAGGCCCTAACTGTAGAACTGCATGCACCTATAGACTTAGAAGCTAGCATCTCACAAGCACCTTAGGGTACTATTGATTGATAACCTAGAAAGGGTTGAGATGCTTAGGTCTTTGCCTTAATTCAAGATGCTTTAAGTCAGTTCATCTGTAGTAATTGGGGCACTAAATACAACTTATACAGCAATCAAGTTAAGTGTCAAGCTTAAAAAATCTAACTTGAACAGAAACACTTAACTTGACTAATCCTAGCAAAAACTACTGTATATAATAGTTAGTAAGTAGCTAATTGGGTTAGACAGGTCCCTACAGAGATAATTGATTGATTTAGTATAATTGATTTAGTGTAATTGATTGATTTAGTGCAATTGATTGATTCAGTGTAAATCTGACTGGTTCAGTACAGCAAATTATTTTCTTTATTCATGCTTTAATTTTCTGTTTTGATATATGGCAAAGGGGGAGAGAAAGAGATAGGAAAAGAGAAAAATTATTTTTTTCAAAATTTTAAATTATTTTTTTTTCAAAATTTTTCCTTTATTCAAAAAGGTTCAAAAACATACTTATCCTTTATGAAAAAGCTTAAACTTTTTGAAGAAGTACTTAAGTTCTCAAAAGCTTTCTAGCTTCAAAATTTTTTTTTCAAGCTTTCAAAATTTTGCAAAATACTCTAGCCCTTCAAAAGGTTCTTACTTAAGCTTGTCAAAAATTTTACCCTAAAGCTTAAGTTTTTTCAAAATTGTTAAGTACTAAAATGTTTCAAAACCTACTAAGTACTTAAACTTGTTATATCCTACCAAGTATTTAAGCTAACATTTTGAGTACTTTAAAACTTAAGACTTTAAAATTTCTTAAGTACTCAAATTATGCTTTAAAAACTCTACTATGTATTTTTAAGTTACTTCTAACTTAAAGTTTTCAAAGTACACGTAAAGTCTTTAAAACCCCACGAATTTTTGAAAAATCTAGGGGGAGATTGTTCCTTCCAGGGGGAGGGAATAAAAGTTAAAACTATTTTATGTCTTGTTTAAACATAACTTTTTGAACTAGGGTTGCCATAAATCAAAAAGGGGGAGATTGTTGGTGCAAAATGTTGGGACCGGGTGCATGTCGACAAGGATACGAGTTCGTAAAATTTAAAATTTTTACGTGCAGCGGAAGAGTTCGCATAAAATAATTTCCTAAATTATTTTAACTTCGTATCTAGCATGCAACCTTATAGTGTATCGACATAATCATGAAATAAAAGTTTGCGAAAAGTAAACTAATTTACCAAGTACCTCGCGTAACTCGAAGTAAGGGACGAGATCCAACCGTAGCGTCCCTTGGAAGCTTCGCCTCTATTCGCGTCCACGCCGAGTTCTCTTCGGGATGACTTCATAAAGTCACGAGTTTTGTGCCGACGAGAACTACTAGATTCTCGGAAGGCACAACTAGAAGGACAAGAGAAATAATGGAAAAACTAACCGATGAAATAACGGAATCAAATTCCGAGAAGAGAGGAGTCGCTATCCGCTTCTTCTTCTTCGTCTTCGGGTTCTTCTCCTTCTTGAAACCTCACGGCAAACACCCTTGTTGGTGTTGTGGTTGGGCGCCGGCCCTAGAGAGGCTAGGGTGCGCTGGCCCTAAGGGAGGAAGAAGAGGTGGAGGAGAGGAGATTAAGAGAAAGAGAGAGGGAGTAATTAATCTCTTAATTGTGTGGAATAAGGGCTAGCCTTTGGTTCCTTTATATAGTAGCAACTCCTTTGCTAAGTCTCCCTCTAAACCGAATTAACGGAATTAGTTATAAGAAATTTATCTTATAAATTTTCTTATTGCCTATTCCTTTTAAGCCTAGTCTTATTATAAACAATTTATAATAAAACAAATTAGTTATCATAAGAGATTTATCCTATAAATTCTCTTATGAATTTTATTATAACTAACTTTATAATAAAACTAATTATTTATCATAAGAAATTTATCCTATAAATTCTTATGAATTAATTCCGTTTAAATCAAGTCTTTATTATAAACTAATTTATAATAAAAAACTAATTCTTCTTCTCTTTAAATTATGGAATAAATTTTATAAGAAATTTATAAACTTTCTTATTATGAAAAAATCAATTCATAATTGATTTTATAAAATTAAAATAAACCCAATTCATGGATTATTTTAACGTCCATAAAAAGAATAAATTTCTACAAATTTATATATATAAATTTCTTTATACAAATTTATTTATCCATAATTTATAAATCGTACTAGATTTATATAATTAATTAAACCAATTAAATTGGTTTATTCTCCTCTATTTGGCCGGCCACTAACACCCTCTTTGGCCGGCCAAAACCAACCCGAACCGCCGCGAATTAAACTCATTTAATTCGCCCAAAAAGCCTTCAAAAGACTTAGCCATTTTTTTTTAGCTTCCATTGCGCCTCTGACTAACTCAGATTCGACTTATTTCTCTTGATCGGAAAATCCAATTTTCAACTCGTTTTAAATCCCTCGGATTACTCGTAGTGCGTGTGACTAAATAGGCTTTCGATTTATGTTGGCCGTCTATAATTTAACTAATTATAGAACGATCATGAGTGGCACCTAGTAGTACATCATGATCCCCAATTAATCGAAAGATCAACGATTTGACCTCAGAAGAAATTGTTCTGAAACCCTTCAGCAGCTCTAATGAATCGTGCCCCGTTCCCTTCACCACCTTATACCCACTTGGTTCAGGACACGGTCTATGGTGTCAGTCCCCACTAGGCTGACTACGTCACACCTAGCCCAAGTAATGTCTTACTCGTCCTTTGGATTTCTAATTACTCTCATGTATTTTAGAGACTCTCACTCTAAACATGATATGCTCTGGCCAGAGGCTTTGAGTAACAATCCGACGATAGGCCTGGGTATACATCTCCTCGCAAGGAGTGGTGAATCCTTTGTAGGCTGTTCAAACATCTTCGGGCACTTCGGCTTATACCCGATCATCCTGGGTCCACACCTCCTTGGAGATGCTTGCTTAAGATGTCAAAGTATAAGTCTCCATGACCAAGATGACTTGAACACCGCAAGTCAAAGGAACATCGCACTTAAGCCGCAGTAAGATCTTCATTGACATATCTACATGTAGATTCCCATATGAAGTCTTACAGCTAGTCACTCCAATGAACTAGTTCCCTTAACTAGCATCCATGTTTATCTCCGGACATCCCAATGCACCAGCCAGTGAGAATCAGCTGATTAGAAATAACCCATGCTAGTCTCAACAGAATTGATAGTGTCCGTTTTTATCAATTCATCGACTAGGGATATTTTCAATACTTCACATTTGCGCATTTAGAGATAATCACTAGTTGTGATCTCATCACAAATTCTCTTATGCTGTGAGTTGTATTGCGGACATTCAGTAGATGAGTTTAAGATCCCAATCAAATACACAAGCATGTATACTCAAATAGTGAATTATCATTTATTAATATAAATGTTTTACAATCATAAGGCGATTGCCTTAGGACACTTCTCTCATATCACTAACAAACTCCCACTTGGCCTAATGCCAATCGCTACGGTATCCAATACCACAGGCTCTAACATGACCCTCAAACTTGCTTTGAGGCAAGACCTTAGTTAAAGGATCCGCTATATTCCTTTCAGTGGGAACTCTCTCAATTTGTATGTCATTCCTACTTATAATCTCTCTGATCAGATGATAGCGGCGAAGCACGTGTTTGGATCGCTGATGAGACCTTGGTTCCTTTGCTTGTGCAATAGCTCCATTGTTGTCGCAGTAAACCGGCACTGCATCATCAATGGTTGGAACCACACCAAGTTCGGAGACAAACTTCTTGATCCAGACTGCTTCCTTTGCTGCTTCCGAAGCTGCGATATATTCCGCTTCCGTGGTGGAATCCGCTACGGTGTCTTGTTTGGAACTTTTCCAACTTACTGCACCTCCATTCAAAGTAAATACGTATCCAGACTGCGATTTGGAGTCATCCTTATCTGTCTGGAAACTGGCATCTGTATACCCACGTATTACCAAATCTCCTTCTCCATATATTAGGAACACATCCTTAGTTCTTCTTAAGTACTTAAGGATTGTTTAACAGCCGCCCAGTGATCCATTCCTGGATCCGACTGGTATCTGCTTGTGACGCTCAAAGCATACGATACATCAGGCCTAGTACATAACATAGCATACATGATAGATCCTATCGCGGATGCATAGGGAATCTTATTCATGCAAATCCTCTCGTCTTCTGTGCGCGGACACATAGACTTTGAAAGGTTGATCCCATGCCTGATGGGAAGGTAACCTTTCTTGGATTCCGACATGCTAAACCTTTTTAGCACTCGATCTATATATGTAGACTGTGAAAGACCGAGCAACCGTTTTGATCTATCTCTATAGATTCTAATCCCAAGGATATAGGTTGCTTCTCCCAGGTCTTTCATGGAGAAAGTTTTGGATAACCAAATTTTAACTGTCTGTAAGACTGAAATATCGTTTCCTATAAGTAAGATGTCGTCGACATATAATACTAGGAATACGACTGCACTCCCACTAACCTTCTTGTACACACAGGGTTCGTCAGGATTTTGTGAGAAATCAAACTTTTTGATTGTCTCATCAAAACGGATGTTCCAGCTCCTAGATGCTTGCTTCAGTCCATATATGGATCGTCGAAGCTTGCATACCTTGGTTTTATCAACCAATGTGAAACCTTCAGGCTGTATCATGTATACGTCCTCAAGCAGGTTTCCGTTAAGGAAAGCTGTTTTCACATCCATTTGCCAAATCTCATAATCATAATGAGCTGCTATGGCTAGGAGCATCCGAATGGATTTAAGCATAGCTACTGGCGAATAGGTTTCGTCATAATCAATTCCTTGTTTCTGACGATATCCTTTTGCCACTAATCTAGCCTTAAAGGTAACAACATTACCTTCCATGTCGGTTTTCTTCTTGAAAACCCACTTGCACCCTATGGGTTTAATCCCTTCAGGTGGGTTAACCAAGTCCCATACTTGATTTTCGTACATGGAATCCATTTCCGACTTCATGGCTTCAAGCCATTTGTCCCTTTCTGAACTTTTCAGAACATCTTCATAACTGATAGGTTCATCATCGCCAATGAGCAACACGTCGTTCGATTCACTTACGAGAAATCCATATCTCTCTGGAATGTTACGTGTCCTATCAGACCTACGAAGAGATGGTGTAGTTTTAGGTTCAACTGATAGCTCATCATTATGAATTATCGGTTGTGGGCCTAGACTCGGTGTCTCTGTAATGTCTATTGGAGTTTCTTGAACTTCATCAAGTTCAAAGCCACTCCCACTGTTTTCTTGTCAAGAAATTCTTTTTCTAGAAATACAGCATGCCTTGAAACAAACACCTTTTGTTCCAAGGGATGATAGAATTGGTAACCCTTCGTTTCCTTAGGGTATCCAATAAATAGACATTTATCAGACTTAGCATCCAATTTGTCTGATACAACCCGCTTCACGTAAGCAGGACAACCCCATATCTTAAGGTGAGTTAAGTGAGGTTTCTTACTATTCCAAATCTCATATGGAGTAGTAGAGACTACCTTGGTCGGGACTCTGTTTAATAAATAAATAGCTGTCTTAAGTGCATAACCCCAAAAGGATTTTGGAAGAGTTGCATGATTCATCATCGACCTAACCATGTCCATCAAGGTTCGGTTGCGCCTCTCAGATACACCATTATGCTGTGGTGTATATGGCGGAGTCCATTGGGATAATATCCCATTGTCCCTTAGATAATCTTGAAACTCTTGACTTAAGTATTCACCACCCCGATCGGATCGAAGTATTTTAATACTTTTGCCAAGTGTTTCTCTACTTCATTTCTGAACTCTTTGAATTTATCAAAGGCTTCAGATTTGTGTTTCATCAAGAACACGTACCCGAATCGTGAGTGATCATCGATAAAGGTGATGAAGTAGCTATAGCCTCCTTG
This sequence comes from Boesenbergia rotunda, assembly GCA_024364735.1. Lineage (NCBI taxonomy): Eukaryota > Viridiplantae > Streptophyta > Magnoliopsida > Zingiberales > Zingiberaceae > Boesenbergia > Boesenbergia rotunda. The sequence continues at coordinate 65,787 of JAGFNQ010002238.1, read as the reverse complement.
TGCAAGAGTTGACATTGGTCCACATACATCAGTATGTATTAGACCAAGCAATTCTCCTACTGGATTACCTTTTCCGATAAAGGGTAATTTGGTCATCTTGCCTTTTAAGCACGATTCGCATGTATCAAATGAATCGGGTTCAAATGATTCCAAAATTCCACATCGGTGCAATTCGGTCATGCGTTTCTTACTTACATGGCCAAGACGGCAATGCCAAGTGTAGGAGTCTATTCGATTATCTATTCGAGCACGTTTGTTGCTAACTTCGATATTGAAAATGTCACTGGATAAATCTAACATGTAGATGTCATTGCACAAAGTTCCATTCCCATAAATAACGCCATTTAAAGTTATGTAACAACAATTGTTACTAAAAGTTAAATGATAACCCTTTTCATTCAAACATGAAATAGATACAATGTTCTTTATCAACGAAGGAACGAAATAGCAATTATCCAATTCTAAGACACGTCCAGTGGGGAGCTTTAGCAAATATGTTCCGATGGCAACAGCAGCAATCTTTGCTCCGTTTCCAACTCGCAAATTCGCTTCTCCTTTGACGAGTCTTCTTCTATTCCTTAGCCCTTGTATGTCATTACATATATGTGAGCTACACCCAGTATCAAGTACCCATGTGTTTGAGGAAATAGAGTGACATTCAATAACGAAGATACTTGAAGAGGATGGGGCATCGGATGCCTTCTCTTTCAAGGACTCAAGATAAATCNGGGAAGTTCCCTGGCTTCAGTTTCTTCTACTGAATGAGGTACGCTTCTTGCCTTACCCCCCTTGCCGGACTACAGATGTAATCGATGGGTCTTCGATCACAACTGGTGCCACTACATTCGCCACCGGCGAGGTAATAATAACGACCTGCTGGTTAGTCGTCCTAGTGGCAATAACTTGCTGTTGTTCTGCTAACTGTCTCTGTAACTGAGCCACCACGTCTAAGAGATTTGGTGGGGTACTGACTCTGTTGCATCTTGCCCTCTAGGAGCTTGCTCCTCGTTTTGGGCCTTTCTAGGACGTCCTCAAATGTATAACTTAGCGCTTAATGGTAATGTTCCCAAACTTGCTTTAGGATATAACAAGACCTTGGTCTTGATTCTTATCTCATTCCTTAGTCCTAGAACTCGTTCTAGGGCTTAGTAAGACCTTGGTCTTACTCAAAACTTTTATCAAGCACCTTGCGTGCCATAATCCCAAAACTTACTTTTGGGCAAGTCAAGTAAGTACTTAAGCATTTCTCTAATATCCATTCTAGGGATTAAACATGATTCCGTGATACTAAGGTATTAAACATGCTTCCTTGTTCTATGCACATATGAGTAAGTACTTAAGCATTTCTCTATACTGCAATTAAGTAAAGGAGCAATAGAAAAACTGAAACTTAAAGCTTTCTTACTTGAAGACGGCAAGGTTGATGCTGATGTGTGTGTGATGCTGGAGAATGGGAACTGCTCTGATACCAACTGTAGCGACCCGCCTTCTTACTGTCTTTAGACGGATCGTTACTTTTCTCTACTTCTCAACTTTTATACATGACTAAAGAAAATTGCGGAAATCTTATTTTTTTTTCTTTTAAATTCTGCTAACAATTATATTCTAACTTAAGCAATCATGTATAATAATACCATGCCATACTTTCTTCTCAAATCCCATAGCTAATACCTGTTGAAAACAGCCTTACCCTTCTTAAACTACCTGTACCAGTCGACTGGTGACGTGGCAGTCGACTGGTACGCCTGTAATCAGTTTTACAGGTTTTGGCCCTTGCTTTCCAAGTCCACCATTCCTTCAATTTCGAGCCATATCAAACTACGACATCATTTCTATACTCTATATCAGTTTCCTAAACAATTTAGCCAATCAAACGAATCCATAAACTTGAATTTAGGACTTTTATGGAAGAAAATAAACTAAACAAGTTTATATAAACTTTAACAATAGAGTTTGTACCAATCTTGACTTCTATGAATTTATAACACCAAATACATGTTCTACGACCTTGCTAAAGCATTATGAAATGTGATTGCAACTTTTCTAAACATTTTTAAGCAATAAAACTCGATTCAAAAGGAAAATTGATACTATCTTGGCACAAACACCTTTTTCTCTAACAAAGTATCAATATTTCTAACTACTCACACTTTTACTCATCCAATGCAATCATGGGGATATATATGCTAAAGGAAATGACATGGAATCTTTACTCTAAGAAATTTAGCATATAAAACTATCCAAAACTCAAATACTCCATAATCTCCATAAAGCAAGAACTTGAAATTTGATTAAACATAAACATTGCAATTCAAATAACTAAAATGTCTCGTCTCAAGGATCTCTCCATAATCAGCCACCACACACACTCTACTCAGCACCGCCTCGTCGTCTTCCTTCAGAATTGCTTGCCTTTACCTTTATCTGCAATAAGAGGAAATGCATCTATAAGCAAAAGCTTAGTAAGTACTATCTAGCTCACAAAATCTCGAATGTGCAAACATGCTTCTAGAACAATATGAAAATCATATGAGATACTAATATGCTTGAAAGGAAACTAAGAACATATATAGCTCAAAACATGCATACTCAAGCAATAATAAATCTCAATTTACTTTTCTTGGCTCAAATTGAAACTTTAGCTATTCTTTTGCTTTTGAAAACTTTCTGAAAACTTTCGAAACTTTGCTAAAGCATATACTTGAAAATAATAATCACTTGGATCCACTGAAGACGTAAGTACCATCTCATGCGCGTTCCCTAAAAGGTTGGGGTAGCGAGCCGCCAATCCTAATAGAGCAGACCTTGGTCTACCAGGGCCAAGACCTTGGAATTGGACACCTGGATTTCTTTAACGACGCCCTTGGACGCCGGGTACTGGCCTTAGAAAATAAAATAGCTTTTCTTACTTTTCTTTCTTATCTGTAAATGCCTTGGCATTTTCTGGAGCACCTTGCGTGCTAAAATCCCTAAGTCTTGACTTTTGGGGATTTCTTAAGGCCTTGGCCTTTTCTTTTCTTATCTTTATCTTCTCTTTTCTTTTCTCATAGCTTTCTTAGACCCTAAACTCATATAGGGTACATGAATAAACTTATACATAAGCATACAACAATTAATGAACTAAGATAACATGCAAAAACTTAAACAAAAAGGAAATAGCTCTTTTTAAAAACTTTTAAAGGAAATTCTCGCGGAAAAACCGCCTCTTACTGCAGGTGAGCAGTACTTACATTGATATCTTGGACTTACAACCAAGATTGACGTCTAGAGCTCGGGAGAAACTTGAGATCTCGGAGAATTCTTCGCGCCTACGCGTTCCTCTCGTCGCGGGGATCCCGAATATAGGAATATCTCTTGGAGAAGAGCTTTGGCCGGCCCTCTAGGGCTTAGTGTGGCGTGCGCACAAGAGAGGAGAGGGAGAGGGGTCGGCGCAACTTGGGAGAGGGAGAGGGTTTGAGAGAAAATAAAACTTCTCTCTTTAAGTATCTATTTATACTTATGGGGCGGATCGACCTAACTACAACTTATATACATGTCTCTCCATCCTTTTCTGTGCTTGATACCCTAGCCCAGCTGGCCGCGCGCTCCCTTGGTCTCGTGGTGGTCGCGGGTTCGAGCCACCCGCTGCACTTAATTGGTTTTTCCATTTTTTTGTTTTTTCCTTTTTCTTTTTCTTTTTCCAAAAATACCAAACGGACTCGGAAAATTCCATAAAAATACTCTAAAAATTTCTAAAAATATCTAGAATATTTCTAAACCATTTCTAAATAATTCTAAGGACTTTAAGAACTAAAAATGGGAATTTTGGGTTGTTACATTGACTTTCTTCCTTGGACTCGAAATCAAGCAAACTCGAGATGGAATCCATGTGTACCAATCGAAGTACACTCAAGAGATGCTCTGAAAATTTAACATGAGTGATTCGAAAGAGGTAACCACTCCCATGGCTACAAACACAAAACTAGACAACGATGAGAGTGGTAAACCTGTTGACCTAACTCAATACCGGAGCATGATAGGTAGTCTGCTATACCTCACAGCTAGTCGACCTGATATACTTTTTGCTGTAGGTATGTGCGCTAGGTATCAAGTCTGTGCCAAGGAATCTCATTTAATTGTTGTCAAGAGAATTTTGAGATACCTTAAGGGCACAATTGGAGTTGGTCTTTGATACCCCCGTACCGAATCATTTGACCTAATTGGCTACACTGATTCTGACTATGCTGGATGTAAGTTGGATCGGAAAAGCACAAGTGGGGGTTGCCAATTTTTAGGATCATCATTAGTTAGTTGGTCAAGTAGGAAGCAACATTGTGTTGCTCTCTCCACGACCGAGGCAGAATATATCGCCATGGGAGAGAGTGTATCGCAATTGTTATGGATGATTCATACTCTAGAGGACTATGGATTAAGCTATAAAGGTGTGCAAGTGTTGTGTGACAACATTAGCACAATTAACCTAACAAAGAATCCAATCCACCATTCTAGGACCAAGCATATTGAAGTGTGTCACCACTTCATTAGGGATCATGTTACTAGAGGAGACATTGTACTCTCACATGTAGAGTCCAAATCGAACCTAGCGGACATTGTCACTAAACCACTCCCCGAGAATGAGTTTAGCTTCTTACGAAGGGAATTGGGAATGTGTCGTGCTTCATAGGATTGAAATGCATTCGAAACCCTTCATGATTATTACTAATTGTTGGGAACAATCATTGGGTAACTTGGGGACATCTCACACAAACTATAAGGTTTACCAAAATGTTTTTGATTGCTAGAAATGGGGTGAGATGCTAGGATCAACTTAATTTCTCGAAATGTCAATGCATCCCTTGAGAAATTAGGTTGACGAGATAATAATCACTACGGTGACCAAGTATGGGGAAAACCAATGCATAACATATGTGTACTTGGCTCCATGATCATACTTGGACATTCCAATCAAGGAAACTTGATTGGAGACCTTATATCGATACAAACTTGTTTGAAATTGAGTGGATGTTTGTGATTGAGTTTGCCTCCACTTGGGTAGAGCAAATTGATTTGTTAATCCCATAAGGACCATCAATCCTTCTTAAAGGATCAATTATAGTCAAGGGATCACTTCCAAGATCGATAATTTTCATCAGATCTTATCAGAAATCGATAGTGAGTCTGAATCTGAAATTTCAGATCGTATCAGGAAAATTCAGGGAGCCTGATCGGTCACCGGACCGATCAGGAGCATGTCTGATCGATCCAACTAACCGATCTAGCCGAATTGCGATACCCTTCTGCAATCTCTTTGTGTTGGCCTGGATCGGTCCACAGACCCATCTGGCTCATTGTGGTGATCGGTCCACAGACCGATCAGGAGGCTCACAGAAAATCTCCCAAACCTACTGTTCGCTCCCTGATCGATCAACCGATCGATCAGGAGTCTTCCTGATCGGTCGCCCGACCGATCAAGACTAAGCCAGTCCGATCAGGCTGGAGCCTGATCGGTTTGGGCGCTCCCAGATCAAACGGTGATCCGTTCGATCACATTAAATTGCGGTTGGTGGACCGATCCACCAACCTATTAACTCCCGTTTTCCCTTACTCCCAAGCCCTAGCCGACCGAAACTCCTCATCCTCCCTCTTGCGCGTGCGATCTACTTGCTATGCGTGAGCTCTCCCTGTGCTTCTTCCTCTTGCGCGTGAACTCTTCTCCTTCCCGTGCGCGTGCGATCCTGCTAAGGTTTACTGCGAGCTCTTCTCCTTCTTGCGTCAAGTTAGGCGAGATCTGCGGTGTGAGCTCTCCCCTTTCTTCTGCGAGTTTCTTGAAGTCTCTTTCTCGCTCAAGCTCTTGAGCTCATCTCCTGCGCAAGTTCTCCTTCAAGCCCTCAGGATTCTCTCGATCAACTTGATGGCACCAAAGTAAGCTTTTTGTGCGATTTGCATTTGGTGTTTATCACTCTTACAGTTATCATGATTCTTGGAGCTAACCATGTTTTTCCTTGTGGTTTCTTTTTGTGTTGTGACCCTACTCTTGCCGTGACCTTCCCTTCCCTTGACATGAATCTTATTGATTAAACTCTTCACCTCACTGATCAATCCGTGTCCTACAAATGATTGTGTTGTCACTTATATGATCAATTCATTGTGATTATTACCGTGGCCTTACTTTTCTATCTTTTCCTTGTATTATTGATTACATGATCAAACTTGTGTAACTCTCAATTTCACTGATCAATTACTTGATTCAATTTGTTGTCATGATCTATCCCACCCCTTAGAAAATCCACTAAGGGCAAGGAACCCGTTGAAGGGTCCTCCAAAGGCAAAGAGCCAGCTGAGGGTAGCTCTCGATCCAGAGCTCCCTCATCCGTTTCACAACCTCCACTACCCCCTCATACCAGATTTCAAAATATTCATTACGCACTAGCCTTTGAATATCACACTTTCAAACTCATGCCCTATCGAACGGTGGACAAAGCATTCATTTACGAACATTGTCCGTCGGTACGACGAATCATTGAGTTTTATGAACTTCAGTCCATTCTCTTTCTCGAAAGGCCAATCAACTTTGATTTAGTCTCCGAATTCTATAACAACATGGTCAGTGGAGAGGGTTCGGGATGGAGGACCCGTGTCGCCAGTATCAACCTCAATTTTAACTTATCAGCCTTCACTGCATTTCTTGATTGTCGACGATCTGAGAATGACTTTCCTCTCTACCCTTATCTTCCCGATCCTCTACCGGTTCCCTTCGATGGAGTCACACCTGACTCTATCAATGAGTACTTTTTCGGTCATCCCAGGCCAGGGGGTCCCGGTGAGTCCGCTGGTGATTTTCCTACATTTGCCGCTCTCCGGCTTTCTCCCGTTGATTATGTCTTGTTTAAGATTATCACTAACTGTCTCATCCCTACTACTTCGAAGCACTTAGATGAAATTCACTCATTCCACTGCTTGATGCTCTACGGGATGAATCAGCAGTTAGATTTTGATATAGTGACTACCATCTTTTTCTCCATCATCACCTACAGCCAGATCGATTGTCAGACGGTTTTCATGCCTTTTGGCCATATCATTACCGCTTGGCTGCAGTCGGTTGGTATCGACATCTCATAGGGCAGGATCGTGCCGATGGTTCGGCAGGACTGCCGACTTGACCGACGCACATTGGCTCAGTCTGGCATCATTGTCGGACCACAGGGGTTCAGGTGGAAACATAGGAGAGATGTAGGGGAGTTACCGAGAGCAGCCCATGATCAGATGCATCAGGAGCCGCCCGCTGCTGCAGAGGGCTACTATGAGTCGGATCCTGACCTTTGCTGGCAGATTGCCGAGCTGGAGCAGACGATCCAGGATGGTCTGCATGTCTCAGAGCTTTGGAGACAGGAGGTTCACTCTGAGTTTCAGGCTTTCGACCGCAGACTGCTGGCGATCGAGTCTGACATTTCTGGGATTCGCTCCCGGCAGGAGACATGGCACGAGGAGTGGCACAGTTGGGCAGCTAGTCATCCGTACCAGCCTTCATCCACTGGAGCGGCGCCTTCCAGTAGCACTGCACCAGGGAGCTTTATATATATTGATGATACATCTGATGACGACCCTGCTGCGGATTGATTTGATCTTGTGTTCATGATTTGTGATGACTGTTTTGACTTAATGATGATATGTCTATGCTCTGACTATCATGACTATATTTTTGATGCTGTGTTATGTATCTGACTCTATGACTGATATCCTTGTATGCTTTGCTATATTATGCTTATTGATAGATATCTTCATGTATGTCTTGCTATATTATGCACTGCTATGCGTATTGCTTACTCCATGGTCATATGGTACATATGATTGTTTTGTCATACTTTATATTTGTCATATGTTTTTCATATGCCTTCAAATTTTTCATACTCTTTGTTGATTTGGGATGACCCCTAGGATTGAGGGGGAGGTTTTATTTTTAAACTTAACGACCCCTCTAGACCCTTTTCGGTGTTTGACAAAGGGGGAGAGTGTGGTTGGTTAAGTTTGGGATAATTAAGAGTAGGGGGAGGATCCTGATTCCCTTATGAGTGTGAGATTTGCAATTATTGATTTCAAATCTCTAAACATAAAATCGGATTGTCAAACAACAAAAAGGGGGAGATTGTTGATGCAGTCTGACCCTGATTGTTGTTTTGGTGTTGACACCGATTTTAGTTTAGGTTGATTGTAACGACCCGGAAAATTTTTTCAATATTTTCTTTAAAATATTAATCATGTCTAGATAAATTTTCGAGGAACATAGAGATACTAGTAGGAACCTTAGCATGATTAGCCATGATTTTCTATATGGAATAAGAATTTAAGTACTAATGGGTCTTCCATGGGCTTTTCTAGTACCATGATTATTAGTGGATCTTAGGTAGAATTGAATATAAATAGAAATGGGTTTAAATTAGAAATATTAGCATGACTATTGGTAGGCCTTAGGGGGCATTGCCGAAATTAAAAGAAAAAAATAATAAATAAATAAAAATAAAGTGCATGGACCAAGGATTGAACCTTGGACTTAGTGTAACACCATGCATGTACTAACCAATTCACCTAACAAGGGAGTGCTAGTAGGGAATGAAGAGGATTTTGGTTAAGGCTTAGGGAAGTGAAGAGTCATCAAAAGAAGAGGTACCATGACCCTTCACTTGCCCCCCTTCATGTAGTATAAAAGAGTAGATGAGAGGGGAAGAGACATAGGAGTTACTCTTTTTCTTCTCTTCTCCCACCAAAGTCATTCCTCTCCTTCTTCTTTTTTCTTCTAGACGAAACCCACAAGGGTTCCTTTTCCTTAGAAAAGCTTCACCAAGGACTCTATCTTGAAGATCCAAGGCTTACTACAAGGCTATAAGGGCTAGGGGTGATCAAGGGACAACAAGGTCTTCATCCTTTTCTCTATTTAGGGTCTATAACCAAAACACCAAGGGGGTAAGACTCCCTCACCTGTGGTATAATGGTTTTCCTTTGATGTTTGTTATGATCTAAGTCTTTGTTTAAGATCTAAGTTGAGAAATCCATGAAGGTGGACTTCTAGGGTTTCGGCCACCACCATGATTCCATGGCTAGGATTAGTTTTAACTCTCTAATGATGGTTCTTATGTCTTCTCATGATGCAAGGGATGTTAATGGTGATTCATGTGAATTTTTACATGCCTTATGATCCTTGTAAGTTTCGGCCAAGACCCCTAACCCATGGTTGGAATTTGATCTAACCATTCAAACATGTTTATTTTGTTCCCCTATGACATGATGGATAGTAATTGTGTTTTATATGAATTTTTCCATGAATTTATGGCCCTTTAGGGTTTCGTCCAAGAGCTACTCTAGGGCTAAGGGATTAGGGTTAGCTTCAACTATGGGATCAAATGTTTGCCTATGGCATTGTATGGTTGTATGGGATGTTATTTGTGACCTATATGAATTTTCCATGGACTTATGGTCCTTTAGGGTTTCGGCCAAGACCATGATCTAGGGTTTGGATTGGGTTAAGGTCTCAAGGATACTTGTTTATAGGTTATCATGATGTAAGTATATGGTTAAGCATGAGGTAAGGATCTCTATGGTACCAAAACCCTAGCTTTATGTGTTATGTATCATGACTTTGTATGTTTAGGTTATGTGTTATGTTTTACTCATGAATATTTTAGATCATATACCATGAACATATGTAAATGATGTAGGGGTAGGTTGAACAGAATAATACATGTAGGATGTTAAATGCCTATAATAGAAATATGTGTATGAAGGTCTATGCATGTTCTATAATGAATGACATGAACCTAAGTACTGTAGAATGCCAGGAACCTAAGTGGTATGTATCACGTTCATATGTATTTTACCCATGCATGCTCTAGGATGGATACTAGGATTATGCATGTTAGATGAAATGTACCATGTATGAACTGCATATTTATCTTATGTACCATGAATCGGCAAGCTTTATGAACTAGAATGGTGTTTATACTTTAGGACATGATTATGTATGTATGTCATGGTTTATGAATGAAAACGATGAATGAATTTAAAGTTCGTGCCTTCGAGGCATAATGATGATATGGAATGAAAATGATGAATGAAGACAAGACTCATGCCTTCAAGGCATAATGATGATGTTAAGCATTAAGAATGAATGATTATGCCATGTATGTTTTATGAATGAAGAAGCATGTGAATGTATTTTATTTTATGAATGAGCTTGTACCGGACCTAAGTAAGGTCCACGGTTCTGGACTACCGATGAAGTTGTCCACGGTTCTGGACTGCCGATGAAGCTGTCCACGGTTCTGGACTACCGATGAAGCTGTCCACGGTTCTGGGACTACTGATGAAGCTGTCCTTACCCTAGTAGGTTGAGATTATCTACCTCGTATTTACTTAGGGATGCGCGCATATGATGTATGAATGTGGTACAAGCCAGGGCCCCTATGATGTTATGATTATGTTTAAGTACTTATAATTATGGTTTTCAAATAAGCATCCTTATGATATATGCATTTAACTCATACATCCATTCATGTTATGCATCATGCCAAGATAAGGATATGTTTATGCTTATGTTCATGATTTATGTTAAGAATATACTCATGATTCATGCTAAGGATATGTTTATGCTTATGTTCATGATTTATGTTAAGAATATACTCATGATTCATGCTAAGGATATGTTTATGATATGTTCATGATTTATGTTAAAAATATGCTCATGATTTATGCTAAGAATAGACTTATGTTTACGTTAAGAACCATGCAATGTTAAATGTCTTTTATGCTTATGTTTCATGATAAGAATCATGTACTGTTAAATGCTCATATGATTATGTTTTATGTGACGTATGGATTTTAGTGAGTAGGAAAGGGTCTTACTAAGCATGTGTGCTTATAGTCTTATTTTCTTATACCGCAGATCAAGCAAGAGGGTACTAAGGGAAGCAGCAAAAGGGGCAAAAGCGTATGTGTGGTAGTGACATGGCAAAGGATTCTTCTATTTATACTTGTTGCATGTCTTGTGTTTGGAAATGCCTCCTTAGATTCTATGCTATACTTATGATAGTTATGCCTAAGGAATAACCTACTACTTATGATGATTATGGGTAAGTTACTTACTACTTATGATGCTTATGGATAAGTTATGGAATGTTTAGATCATGATGCTGCATATGCTGTTAATATGCTAAGTTACAATGTCACCATGTTCATGAATGATGGTTAGGACATGAATACATGATTCAAGTATTAGTTGCATGGTTAAACGCATGTGTAATAAGTTTAAAGGAAAAAAAATTTATTCCGCTGCATTAAGATGTTTATATGCCCTATGTATGTTAGCGTAACGCCGCCTCTTGCCACACCGTAAGGTGGGGGAAAAAGGCGGGCATTACATTGATGAGATGATTGGGATTAAGTCCTGGTCGTGGACTAGGCATACCTAGTGGGACTAGGTTTGATGAAAGCCTGGCTTGGAGGGTCAGGTCCTAGCTTGAGAAGCTAGGTGGTTGAAATCCTAACTTGGAGGGTTAGGTGGTGAAAAGTCCAAACCTGGAGGGTTAGGTGTGAAAAGTCCTAGCTTGGAGGGCTAGGTGTGGAAAAGTCCTAACCTGGAGAGGGGCTAGGTTGATGAAATCTCGGCTTGGAGGGCCAGGTGCCAGCTTGGAGGGCTAGGTTGGATGAAATCCCGGCTTGGAGGGCCAGGTGCTAGCTTGGAGGGCTAGGTTGAAGTCTCGGTGAGTGAGATTGGGCATGGAGTCTTGGTCCGGGGGACTGAGCACGAGTCAGGGGAGGCTGGGAGCCAGTTCTCTTGACTTAGAGTGGGTTTGGCCTTGCCTGGATCGGTCTGATGACCGATCAGGGAAGTTGGCACGGAGTTCCCTCGTGGATCGGTCTGGTGACCGATCCAGCGATGTCTGATCGGTCTGGTGACCGATCAGGGAACATACGGTGACTTTGGGAAACCTACTGATCGACTCCTGATCGGTCTGGTGACCGATCAGGGAGCATACAGTTCACTCACTTCTTGGCTCCTAATCGGTTTGGTGACCGATCAGGGAGCATACAGTAGGTTTTGGGAACCCTACTGCTCGGCTCCTGATCGGTCTGGTGACCGATCTGGAACACTGTTCAGATCGTTCTGGTGAACGATCAATTGATGCGAGCTCCTCACTATAACCGATCAAGCTAGAGCCTGATCGGTTTGGGACCATCCTGATCGGTCTGGTGACCGATCAGGGCACAGCCTGATCGATCTGGTGACTGATCAGGCCCGTGTGGCTGTGAAAGCTGGGAATCCCAGCAAAGCTGTGGGTCGGTCCAATGATCGATCCACGAGCTCTGGATCAGTCCGGTGCCCGATCACTTTAATTCAAAATGCGCTGTCAGAGTTCTAATCGCGCTCTGAACAGTTCTAATCACCACTGATATCTTCTGATATTTGATTCTCTGCTTGATTTGCTGTGCTAATGGTCTGATTAAGTGTGCAGGTGACAGGAATGGATTCAAACACTCAAGGAGAGTCAATGGGAGTCTTTCCTTGGAGCAGGTTTGTCCGTTTTCCATCTCAGGTTGCAACGAATGCTGGCACTGCTAGAACTGCTGACTGGGGCTCGGCTGAGGGAAGCTCAGGGAGTCCAGAAGAGCTCAGTGGTAGGTGAGCAGTTGCAGGTGAGCAGCTGGAGGCTGCAGTGAGATGGATGTGACCTGGGATCAGTGAGCAGAGACTTAAGCGCTTGGTGGCGAACAAGTCTCAGTAACGAAGAGATCGAAAGCTTTGCAACAACACTTGATCAATACTTGCGACATCTCTGGTTCTGCTCTTGCGACAACTCTGATCTGTTGAGCATCACTCTGAATCATGAAGCAACCTGCTGTTACTTGAGCACTTGGGAAGAAGAAACAAGAAGCTTGGCGAGTCAATCAGCAAGAAGACACGAAGAAGGGAGTTCTTGCGTGAGATCTGTGCTGAGTGGAGCTCGGTGAGGAGTTTGCTTGTGTTCTTGAGGTTCTAAGTGCTCAGTAAGATTTCTTCTTGTGTTTCCTGTACTTAATACTTCATCATCTTGAAACGCTGTGGAGAGGTTACTCCACCGAGAAGGAGGTTGCATTTTATCGGGATTTTCCGGGGCTTGATCTGTCGATGATCAAGGATCGCCCACCTTAAAGGCACGCCAAGGAGTAGGGGCAAATTATCCCTGAACCTTATAAATCCTCTTTGTTAGCGTTCTTGTGCTTGTGCTTAGCTTAGGGTTTAGATTCTGCATACTATGTTTTTGTATTGCTTCCGTTGTGCTACTAACCCTCTAAGTGCAGAAATTTGAAAAGTGCTAAGTTTCGAAGTGTCTGGCTGTATTCACCGCCCCCCCCCTCTCTAGCCATCCAAGTTCCAACAGTGCCCGGATGTCGTAACCGAACTCTATTTTGAACTTGAATCCCCTTGATGATAACTTCTTGAAATTAGGGTTTCTTCTTCAACTTCTTGCTCTTGCTCTCTTGGCGATGAGTCCAAAAAAGAGCGACCTTGCTCTGATAGCATATGTTAGGATCGGTAGGCGAGCTAGAGGGGGGGTGATTAGCTCCAATCTTTGCTCGATGAAGATTTGTCGCAGTAGAAACTTGAGCAATGCTAACACCTCCGATTTTACTTGGTATCCACCTTCTTGAGGTGACTAATCCAAAGGTCCACTCTCCTCAGTCCTCAATTCACTATGAAAGATCTCCTTCTTGAGGTGGAGAAACCTCTTACAATCTTTCAAGAAGAAATACACTCAAGAATATGAAAAGTAACAAATGAAATCTTACAAGATTTACAACAATGAGCTCTCTTTACTTTTCTTGCTTTCTTCTAACTTGGAATCACCTCTTGATCCTTGAAAATGTAACAACACTATGCTCCAAGACCTCACTTGAAATGGCGATGATGAAGAAGAGGAGTTCTGAAGAGGTGTCGCTTCAACCTGCGTAAAACCCTATATACCCATGACCTCTAATTCACCCAATCGATCACCTAATCAATTACCATGTCAGACTAGCCATTCAATGAATATTTTTTAAAGCTTAATCGATTAACCAATTAATTAAGAATTGATTGTTGTATCGATTCAATACCTTTCTGTGCCCTCGGGCAATACAGTTGTAATCTATTGACCAATCGATTATGGTCCTCCTCAATCGATTGCCTAATCAATTAAGAGGATGTTGAATCGATTACCCAATCGATTCAGCATTCTTCTGTTCTCGCGATAATCATGTGCTAATCAATCACCCAATCGATTGGCAGACCCCTTAATCAATGACCCAGTCGATTAAAGACATTTTTGTTCTTGTGAGACAACAGCCTAATCGATCATCCAATCTATTGCCCAACCCTACCTTGCTTAGCTCTCAAGTCTAGGGTTTCCTTACCTAATCCTGTCAACCATGACCAGTTAGGACTCCCTCACCAAGTGTTCGATCAAACCTTCGACCAACTTGGACTTTCCCTTGCCTAATTCTCAACTAGGACTTCTCTTTTGCCAACGTGCGATCTCCCCGATCCACTTGGACTTCACCTAGTCTCACTAGGTGTGCCTAGTCCCACTAGGACTTTTTTCGAGCCAGTATGTGATCTCCCTAATCCACCTGAATTTTACCTAGTCCCACTAGGATTTTTTCCATGCCAGCATGCGATCTTCCCAATCCACCTGGATTTCACCAGTCAAGTCTCCAGTCAACCTTGACCCACATGACTCACACAATGTTCAAACATCATTGTCAAATATCGAAACTCAAGCTTAGTTGAGCCTAGTCTAACTAAGTCAACCCTGACCTAACGAAGATTACACCAACACAGGTGACCAGGTATACAGGTGACTAAGCAACTTTAAGGTGATCATGAAGCAACATTATTAGTAACTCGTACAAGGTGGTCAAGAAGGAGTTTAACCCCTGCCTAGGCAACCGAGAAGCTTCGTTAACATTATCTCACAGATAGATGTTGCAGCCACGTCATCACATGTGCATGCGATCGAGAAGGCTCCAAGTGCACAAGAGAGTCCTATATAAGGAGCTTCAAGGAAGAACTTGAAAATCATCCCTTACACAATCATCTAGTTTTGTTCTAGTGCTTTGAGTGCTCCTTTGCCTTCTGTGCTGCGACACACACTTTATTTCTGATGGTAACATCTAGAATAACGATTTTTATTTGTTTAAGTATTGCATTAATTTTTATTGTGCTTAAATTTTTAGATTTTTTTTCTTTAAGGTTTCTCCACCTAAGAAAAATTAGAAATAAAATTTAATTTTTTAAACTATTGTGTGTCTATACTTCTGGCCTATTCTTCTAGTTTGGTTGATCAACTTGCATGCTCAACTGCTAGATATTATTACTGCCTTTGTCTTTCATGGTTGAATCAGTCTATGTTAATTTATTATTTTTTTGTATTAACCCTAATTGATTTAGTTACTATTTGCTTAGTTTTTTTATTGAAAAAAATTCTTAACGTTATTCACCCCTCCCCCCCCCCTCTCTAGCGTTGATCTCGATCCTATAATTTGGTATTAGAGAGGGTTAAGCTGATAGAAACTAGGAAAGCTTGGATTGTTGCATGTCTACATTAGGTTTCCCTACCTGGTGCTTTAATCAAGTGGAACTAGCAGAAATTATCTCTACCTCGATCTAAACCAGTTAGACCAATGCTTTGTATTGAAGTTAATTTAGCTCCTAATTCTTAAAAAGGTTTTGTCTAAGTAGTGATTATTGCTTCGATACTCAAGATGACATTGTGTCTCACTATGACCTAGAAGCCAATTTTTGAAACTCTTGCTAAATTCGCTCAATGCATAACCTGAATCCTAGGTCGAACTTAGCGCCCAAAATCAAGGACAAACAATAAATTGGTTAATAATTTGAGCCTTTCCCATACCTAAATCCAAACCCTAATTACAACCATACCAAACTCAAACCTAACCCATATCATGTCCTAAGCCTTAATATAACTTGAAGAAATACTTATTTGTAGATATGACTTTACAAGAAGGATTCAACACAACCCACCCAACACTTTTCAATGGCGACAATTTTGCCTGTTAGAGAAATAAAATGGAATATTATCTCATGAATGACATAGAAAATTATTTTATTATCAAGATGACCTTTAAGCTGCCTAGAACTCCAGATCATACTCCAATTCTTTTTGAAAACTAGACAAGCGATGATAAAAAAAACTCAAACCACTGTTAGAACCACAACTACATAATATGGGCTAAGACGGGAATAACTGACGAAAGTTGATCAATTTAGTGTTGGGAACGAGATGGCTAGAGAGGGGGGGGTGAATATAGCCAATCATTTCTTCCTTGAGGAGTTATCAGATTTCTGCACTTGACGTGATTAATAGCACAGCAGAAAACAAAACTTGCAGAAACTAAAAACCAAAAACCTAACTAGCAAGATTAGCAAGATCGCTAACAAGGAGATCTTACAAGGTTCGGAGATAACTTGCCCCTACTCCTTGGCGTGCCCTTAAGGTGGGCGATCCCTTGATCGTCGGCAGATCAAGCCCCGGTGAAACCGGATATGAAGCAACCTCCTTCTCGGTGGAGAAACCTCCCCACAGTGTGTTTCAAACAAAGATATAGAATGAGCACAAAGAAACAACAAGAAGGATCTTACTCAAACACTTAGCAAGGACAAAGACACAGCAAGCTTCCCTGAGCTCCACCCAGTGGCGATCTCACGCAAGAACCCTCTTCGTGTCTTCCCACTGTCGGACTCCAAGCCTCTTGTCTTCTCCTTCAAGCGGTCAAGTATGATGATTGCTTCTCAATAGCTTGCTCAGAATGATTGAAGAACTCAAGAACAGCAAGCTTGTCACGCAGGAACTCAGAAGAACAAAAAAAACTGAAGAAGTTCTACTAAACTCAACTTCTCTCGTTCCTTTTGTTTCTCCGCCAAGCGACAAGTGACAACATCTCTGTAGCTCCCAGCTACTCATCTGCCAACGCCAGCCTCTACTGAGCTATCTCTAGACTCACTGAGCTCCCCTCAGTCGAGCTCCAGTCTCAGCTCCAGTCTGCAGCTCGCCGTTGCAACCTGAGATGAGAAAGAGACAAACTTGCTCCAAGGAAAGCACTCTTTGACTTCTCCTTGAGTGTTTGAATCCTCCCCTGTCACCTGAAACTCAATCAGAGCATTAGAGCAAACAGCATATCAAATATCAGAATCATACATCAGCAAATCAGATACGATCAGACGCTCTGACCACGTCTGTCAGTGAAATTTGAATTAAAGTGATCGGTCACCGGACCGATTCAGGGTGCGTGGATCGGTCACCAGATCGATCCACTGCTTCGCTGGGATTCCCAGCTCTCGTAACTATACGAGCCTGATTGGTCACCAGACCGATCAGGGTGAAGCCTGATCGGTCACCAGACCGATCAGAATGGATCCTGATCGGTCACCCAGATCGATCAGGTAAGATGAACAGTTACTTTTTAATCAAATCCAAGATCCCTGATCGGTCACTGGACCGATCCAAGACTTTGATTAGCAAGGAAACTCACTCACCGTTTGCTCCCTGATCGGTCACCAGACCGATCAAGAGCAAGACAGCAAGGAAGCAGCCTGCTCCCTGATCGGTCACCGGTCCGATCAGGAGCCACACAGTAGATTCCCAATTTCACTGTGCGCTCCCTGATCGGTCACCAGTCCGATCAGACATAGCTGGATCGGTCACCAGATCGATCCACTCAGGAGCAGCGTGCCAACGTCCCTGTCGGTCACCAGACCGATCCAGAGACTCAACCCTAGCCCTCCAAGCTAGGAATTCATCCACCTTAGCCCTCCAAGCTAGGAATTCATCCACCTTAGCCCTCCAAGCCAAGGATTTTCCATCTAACTCTTCAAGTTGGGAATTTGCACCTAACCCTCCAAGTTAGGACTTTTCACCTAGCCCTCCAAGCTAGGACTTTTCACCTAGCCCTCCAAGCTAGGACTTTTCACCCAACCCTTCCGAGTTAGAACATCATCCAACCTAGCCCTCCAAGCTAGGCACCTGACCCTCCAAGCCAGGACTTTTTCACCTAATTCTCCAGGATGGGAATTTGCACCTAACCCTCCAAGTTAGGACTTTTCACCTAGCCCTCCAAGCTAGGACTTTTCACCCAACCCTTCCGAATTAGGACTTTTCCAACACCTAGCCTCCCAGACTAGGACTTTTCCAAACACCTAGCCTCTCAGACTAGGACTTTCAACACCTAACCCTCCAGGTTAGGATTTTCCATCACCTAGCCCTCCAAGCTAGGATTTTCCATACCTAACCTCCCAGGTTAGGATTTTCCATATCATGCCTAATCCTCGATCAGGACTTAATCATAATTATCATAATCATCCTCCTAAACTAAAATCGTTGTCAACACTAAAACAACAATCAGGGCCAGACTGCATCAACAATCTCCCCCTTTTTGTTGTTTGACAATCCGATTTTAAGTTTAGGAATTCTCAATCAATATTCCAACTTTAGAATCATAGGGGAATCCAGATCCCCCCCCTACAACTTGATCATGCTAAACTTAACCAAATCCACACTCTCCCCCTTTATCGAACACCGAAAAGGAGCTAGAGGGGTTGTTAAGTTTAAACAAACTCCCCCTCAACCCTAGGGGTATCCCAACTCATCAAAAATGTGATAGTTTGTGGGTTACTCAAACGACCGCATGTGAAAAATTATAGCAAGACATAGCATTCACATGCATCATATGAGTATGAAGTATCAGATCACAAAACATGCCATAATAGTTATAAGTATCAAGTAAACATGGCAGTGTAAGCATGAACATGGCAATGGATCAATCATGCAGATCATAATCATATAAACAACATGGCATCAACAATAGAGATACTAATATCAGCTAAGCATGTGATAAAAACATAGTCATGGCAGGTAAAAGTAGATAAGTCAAAGCATGAAAACATCCGAACAAGTAGCAAAATATGTGTGACTCAAGGTCACACCAACAAAGTCAGAGGGCATACAGCCCAAAAGTATCATAGTCAAATACACAGATCATGATAAAACAGCAGATATCCGAGCTCAAGTGTCAGTAGGAGGGTCGTCATCGCGCACAAGGTCGTCCATCGTGGCATCATCAGCAGCCCCAGCTAGTGCAGCAAAGGTAAGAAAGTCAGAGCCAAGCTCATCAAGACCATCTGGATGCGGATAACCAAAGAAATACTGATGGATGGAATCAGGGGTAACGTCTGCAAAGGGTGCTAGCAAGGGATTAGGAAGGTCAGGATAGAGCGAATACAGATTCGGTGATCGTCGACCACCCAAGTACTCAGCCAAAATCTCGTATGAGAAATCGAGGTCCATCTTCCCAACACGAGTAGTGAACTCGAATCCCCCTTTAGGACCTTGTTGGAGGTTGTTGTAGAATTCAGATACAAGGTCATAGTTTATGGTCCGTTCCAGAGAGAGAAGAAAACCCAGTTTGTAGTAAGTGACAATTTCCAGGACAGAGGGACAGAACTCCGTCAGGAAGGGAACATCAATGGATCTGCAAGGTAATAGTTTAAAGGTTCTTGCTTGAAAGGCCTGTTCACAGGCCGCATTGGGGAATCGAGAGCTAGAAGAAGGCTGGGGCCTTCTGAAAGGTACATACGACGAGGGAGTTTTCTTCCTTGAACTACCCTCCGCTACCTCCTTTCCCTTAGCAGATTTTCTAATGAGATTTGAATTGATCATGACACATAGGTTGAAGCACAAGAATTGATCATAAGATGAGACCCAATCAAAAGATAGATAGAAAATTTTCGGTCATAAGATGAGAAGGAGGGTCACGGCACAGACAAAAAGATCAAGACATCACAGCAGTAACAAGAACAAAAGCATGGTTAGCTTCACAAACATATATTCTAAGAGCTGTTGGGAAAGGAAAACTGAAATCAAATCTTACTTAGGCGCCATTGAAGTTTGTTTGAAGGGATTGCAAGACTGAGAAGGAACTTGCGCAAGAACTTGGAGTTCGGAGAAAACGCCTGTAGAAGCCTTCGCAGACGAGCTCGCACGCGCGTGAAGGAGGGAGACGCAAAGACTCTCTCGCTCGCTCGCACAAGGTTGCGCAGAGTGTTTCGGCGCTAGGTTTCGGCGCTGAAGAAGATTTTGCGAAGTTAATTGGTTGGTGGATCGGTCCACCAACCAGAATTTAATGCGGTTGATCGGATTACCGTTCGATCTGACCGCGTCCAGACCGATCAGGCCATAATCTGATCGGACTGGCCTGGTCCTGATCGGTCGGACGACCGATCAGACTCGCGCCTGATCGGTCAGGTGACCGATCAGGATTCGATCAGTGGGTCCGAAGAGAAAACTCTGAGCTCCCTGATCGGTCTGTGGACCGATCCCCACAGGGTGTCAGATCGGTCGGGAGACCGATCCAGGCTAGCTCAGAACACTTAATCAGATTTCGGGAGATCACGGCTTGCCGCGCAGATCGGTCTGTGGACCGAACACCACAGGAAGGGGCCAGATCGGTCCAGGGACCGATCAGCCCTATGCCTGATCGGTCCGATGACCGATCAGGGTTCCTGATACGAACTGAAATGTTCAGTTTCAGAACTTCTGAAATTCTCAAAAGAAATCTGATGAACTTTGTCGAACTTAGACATGATTTTCTGACTAAAATTGATCCCTGAACAAGAATCAAAAGTCCTTAAAGGTTCAACAAACACTTTGACCCATCCTAATGGAGTCAAACTCAATCATCAATCAATCAAGCAAATGCAAACAAGTTTTTATTCCAACTTCAAGTTTTCAATCAAGTTGCCTTGATTGGAATGTCCAAGTATGATCATGGAGTCATATACACATATGTGATGCAATGGTTTTCCCCATACTTGGTCACCACCGTGATTAATATCTCGTCAACTTAATTTCTCTAGTGATGCAATGACATTTTGAGAAATTGAGTTGAACCTAACATCTCACCCCATATCTAACAAACAAAAACATTTTGGTAACCCTTATAGTTTGTGTGAGATGTCCCCAAAGTTACCCAATTGTTCCCTAACAATTTGAAATAATCATGAAAGGTTTTGAATACAATTTGAGGATCATGAAGCGCGACACATTCCCAATTCCCGTCTTAGGAAACTAAATTCACTCTCGGGAAGTGGTTTAGTGAAAATGTCAGCTAGGTTTGACTTTGACTCTACATGTGAGAGTATGATGTTCCCCCTAGCTACATGATCTCTAATGAAGTGGTGTCTTACCTCAATATGTTTTGTCCTAGAATGATGGACCGGATTCTTGGTTAAGTTAATTGTGCTAATGTTATCACATAACACTTGCACACCCTTGTAACTCAATCCATAGTCCTCTAAGGTGTGGATCATCCACAACAATTGTGATACACTCTCTCCCATGGCGATATACTCTGCCTCGGTAGTGGAAAGAGCAACACAATGTTGCTTCCGACTCGACCAACTTACTAGAGACGATCCTAAGAATTTGCAGCCCCCACTAGTGCTTTTTCGGTCCAACTTACATCCAGCGTAGTCGGAATCCGTATAGCCCATCAAATCAAAGGATTTGGTACGGGGATACCAAAGACCTACACCAATTGTACCCTTGAGATATCTCAAAATTCGCTTAACAGCAATTAGGTGAGATTCCTTGGCACAGACTTGATATCTAGCGCACATACCTACAGCAAATAGTATATCTGGTCGGCTGGCTGTGAGGTATTGCAAACTACCTATCATGCTTCGATATTGAGTTAGATCAACGGGTTTACCATTCTCATCATTGTCCAATCTTGTGTTTGTAGCCATGGGAGTGGTTACCTCTTTCGAATCACTCATATTGAATTTTCGAAGCATTTCATGTGTATACTTTGATTGGTGCACATGGATACCATCGCGAGTTTGCTTGATTTCAAGTCCGAGGAAGAAAGTCAACTCTCCCACTAGACTCATTTCAAACTCACTCTCCATGTGTCCGATAAATTCACGTAAATAGCCCTTGTTGTTTGAGCCACAAATTATGTCATCGACATATACTTGGGCTACAAATATATTGTCACCATCTCTTCGTAGAAATAGTGTAGGGTCTATTTGACCTCTAACGAAACCCTTTCCCATCAAGAATGTCGACAACCACTCATACCAAGCCCGGGGTGCTTGTTTAAGGCCATAGAGTGCCTTCTTGAGCTTGTACACGTGATTCGGATATTCGTTACTCTCAAACCCCGGAGGTTGTTCGACATAGAATTCTTCCCTAATCAAACCATTTAGGAAGGCCGATTTGACGTCCATTTGAAATAATTTGAAGCCTTGATGTGCTGCAAATGCAAGCATCAATCGGATGGACTCTAATCGTGCCACGGGAGCATAAGTCTCATCATAATCAAGACCTTCAACTTGACTGTAGCCCTTGGCTACCAAGCGTGCCTTGTTTCTAATGATTTCTCCCTTGTGGTTTAATTTGTTTTTGAAGACCCATTTAGTTCCAATAATGGTGGTCTTCTTAGGTCTAGGGACTAAGTCCCAGACTTGACTCCTCTCAAATTGACCTAGTTCATCTTGCATCGCGATAATCCAATTGGGATCATTTAATGCTTCATCAATTTTTCTAGGTTCAATCTCGGAAATTAGAGCAACTTCATTAGCCTCATTCCGGAAGAATGATCTAGTCCTAACCCCTTGATGAATATCTCCAACGATTTGGTCTTGGGGATGACTAGAGGCTAATCTAGTTTGCCTTGGTGTTGGTGGTGCTTCTTGAATAGGTTCACTAGACACAAATTCAGCCTCAGGATCCGGCTGATCAATGGGTTGCCTAGGCTCACCGTCATCAGACTCATCACCATCAACAACACTTGGAGGTTCATTCAAACTAAGTCCCCTTAGTTCAAGTTGAACTCCTTCTACATTTTCTGATTGGTCAATTGATTTTGGAATTTCCTCAAAAACCACATCAGAAGACTCTTCAACTAGTCTAGTTTTCTTGTTGTAGACTCGGTAGGCTTTACTAACGAGGGAGTACCCGACTAGTATCCCTTCATCAGCCTTTGCCGTGAACTTTCCAAGATGATCCTTGGTGTTTAGGATGAACACCTTACAACCAAACACCCTAAGGTGTTTAACCGTAGGTGGTTTCCCAAACCAAAGTTCATGGGGAGTCTTTCCTAAAAACCTATGGATCAGGACTCTGTTTTGCACATAGCAAGCTGTTTTACAGCTTCGGCCCATAAGTAACTCGGGAGTGAGTACTCATTGAGCATGCTTCGTGCAGCCTCTTGAAGTACACGGTTCTTCCTTTCTACAACACCATTTTGTTGTGGTGTTCTAGGAGTAGAGAACTCATGTCTATAACCCTTATATTGACAAAATTCCAGAAATCTTTGGTTTTGAAATTCACCTCCATGATCACTTCTAATTGTCTTACTTGTTAATGATTTTTCATTTTCAATTCTTCTACAAAAAGACATAAAAATATCTAAGGTTTGGTCCTTATGTTTTAAAAAGAAAGTCCAGGTATATCTAGTAAAATCATCAATAATAACAAAGCAATATCTACTTCCATTCAATGATATGATGGTACTACAATCAAATAAATCCATGTGAAGTAAATCTAATGTATTGGAAGTACTTACAGCGCTCTTACCTTTATGTGCAAATTTTGTTTGCTTACCCATTTGATACGCATCACATAATTTGTCTTTTTCATACTTGATGCTTGGTAAGCCTCGGACTAGTCCCTTGTTGGCCAACTTCCGGATGTTCTTCATGTTCACATGTGCTAGCCTCCGGTGCCAAAGTGTGGACTCTTCTTCTTTTGACATGAAACACTTAGCAAGAGCATTAGTAGCACTTTTAAATGAAACTTGATAAATATTGTCTACTCTTGCTCCCACTAGTACCATGTCCAAGGTGTCATTTTGTCTAACTAGACATTGACTTGGTTGGAAGTCAATTGTGTAACCCGTGTCACACAATTGACTGACACTTAGGAGATTAAACTTCATCCCCTTGACTAGAAGGACATTTGAGATTCTAAGACATTCGGATATTTGAATGTCTCCTATTCCTATGACCTTAAGGCTACCATTGTTACCAAATGATACATTACCTCTACTCTTCTTGTGAAATGTGGTAAACAATGATCTATCCCCGGTCATGTGTTTGGAGCATCCACTATCAACGAACCAAGTTGATAGATGCTCCCCCTCAATCATAACCTACACAATTCGAAAAATAGAAGTCTTAGGTACCCAAACCTTGGGACCTAAAGCATCAACTAAGCATGACCTCGGCACCCATGCCTTGACAACTTTTTTTTGGATTTTGGGTGTCCTAGATTGTCTCATGTCAGTCCTAGACATGAGAGATACAAAAGAGGGTTCCTTAGGGTGGTACCCAATACCGGCCCTATTGTAAACCGCTCTTTGGGCATTTAAAATCATATCTAAGGTCTTAGAGCTATTTGAGAATTTCCCAAAAATATTCTTGAGCTTCTCAACTTCACTCTTCAATGATTGGTTTTCCTCCACTAACTCATTATCATGCAAATCACTGATTTCCTCAACCTTAGAGGATTTCAAGCTTAAAATCTCATGTTTCAAGGATTTAATTTCATCTTCTAGTAATTCAACATGCAAGTCATCAATGTTATCATCCCTAGAAGCTTTCAATTGATCAATCTCTAATTGCAATGCTTTAACTTTGTGTTTGGATTTCTTGAGCATACTAGTTAAACATGCAATTGCTCTATAACATTTTTCAAGCTCGGGAGACGTTACCTCTTCATCATCCGAAGATGATGAAGCCGCGCTTGAAGAGCTTGAAGATTCTTCTCTGCTCTCCTCTCCAAGAGCCATGAGAGTCACTTGCCTTGTGCTCTTCTCCTCCTTCTCATCATCGGATGAACTAGAGGATGACTCATCCCAAGAAGCCTTCAAAGCTTTCTTCTTCTTCTTGGATTTCTCTTCTTTTCTTTTAGGTTTCTCCTCCTTCTTAAGCTTCGGACATTCATTCTTGAAATGCCCTTTCCTACCACACTCAAAGCAAGATGCATTATTCTTATCAACCTTGAATTCACTAGTGTTACCTCTCCTTTTGAAACGTCGGTCTCTTCGCCATCATCCTCCTCACGAAGTTCGCCATTTCGGATGAAGAGGAGCCACTGCCATCTTCCCAGAGTTGGATTCGGATTCGGGAAAGAAGATGAAGATGATGAGATCTCTTTCTCCTTCTTCTTCTCCTTCTTCTTCTGTTGGGTCCGGTCCCCTACAACTAAGGCAATCCCCTTCTCCTTGGGGCCTTTGTTAGCCATCTCATGCAATTCCATCTCACAAAATAATCATCTAACTTTACAATAGATAAATCCTTGGATACTTTGTAGGCATCCACCATGGATGACCACAAAGCATTCCTTGGAAATGCTTTCAAGACATACCTCACAAGGTCGCGATTCTCGACCTTTTCATCAATTGAATGAAGTCCATTAAGGACTTCCTTGAACCGGCTATGGAGCTCACTTACCGACTCATTCTCCTTCATGGAGAGATTTTGAAGTTGATTGAGGAACAAGTCCCTCTTTGCAATTCGAGTCTCGGGTGCCTTCATGGAGCTCTATGAGTTTGTTCCACAAGTCTTTTGCACTTGTGAAGGGACCAACCTTGATGAGTTGGTCTTTGTTCATGCCACATTGTAGAGTGACAACCGCCTTCGCGTCGGCTTCACTCTTCCTTGTTTGTTCGGCAGTCCACCTCCATGACTCAAGTTCTTTGCCTTCATCATCCTTAGGAGGATGAATCCCTCCTTCACCGCGAACCACGTATGGATATCCATCTTCAAATAGTATTCCATTTTGATCTCCAATATTGGAAGTCGGCGCCATCAAAGAATGGAGGTCGGGTGGTGGAGAAGCCTTCTCTCAAAGCCATCTTGTTGAGAACTCTCGGTTGTTAAGCCGTAAACAGAGCACCTTGCTCTGATACCACTTGTTGGGAACGAGATGGCTAGAGAGGGGGGTGAATATAGCCAATCACTTCTTCTTTGAAGAGTTATCAAATTTCTGCACTTGATTAAGTTATAATAGCAAGCAGGGAAAACAAAACTTGCAGAAACTAAATAAACCAAAACCTAACTAGCAAGATTAGCAAGATCGCTAACAAGGAGATTTTACAAGGTTCGGGGATAACTTGCCCCTACTCCTTGGCGTGCCCTTAAGGTGGGCGATCCCTTGATCGTCGGCAGATCAAGCCCCGGTGAACCGGATATGAAGCAACCTCCTTCTCGGTGGAGAAACCTCCCCACAGTGTGTTTCAAACAATGATATAGAATGAGCACAAAGAAACAACAAGAAGGATCTTACTCAAACACTTAGCAAGGACAAAACACAGCAAGCTTCCCTGAGCTCCACCCAGTGGCGATCTCACGCAAGAACCCTTCGTGTCTTCCCACTGTCGGACTCCAAGCCTCTTGTCTTCTCCTTCAAGCGCTCAAGTATGATGATTGCTTCTCAATAGCTTGCTCAGAATGATTGAAGAACTCAAGAACAGCAAGCTTGTCACGCAGGAACTCAGAAGCACAAAAAAACTGAAGAAGTTACTAAACTCAACTTCTCTCGTTCCTTTTGTTTCTCG
>JAGFNQ010002238.1:0-35490 GCA_024364735.1 Boesenbergia rotunda | reverse complement strand
GTGAGACTAACTTTGGTTGGCCGAAAATCGCCCAAGAAAATCGGAAGACAGGCTGGAGAATGGTCAGCGATTGCTGACCAAAACAACATCTATCGGGTGCCCGTGAGAACACGGGCGCTAGGGCTGTCGGGCGCCCAAGCACTCGGGCGCCCCTGTGCTATCAGGTGCCCGATAGGCTATGTTTTAGCCGTTTGTGAACGTTGCTTTCTAGATAAGCATCAGGTCACGTGTTAGGGGCCCAAGAGCTCTCGGGCGCCCTACAACTGCCACGTTAGCAAATGGATAATTTCTACCGGGGCTATAAATAGACCCCTGAAGCTCAGTTTGTTTCATTCATTGCATTCCAAGCATTAACAAACGAGTTTAGAATAGTTTGTCTTTCTTTTTTCTGAGCTTTCCACGTGTAAGAGGCTTCTCCGCCCGAAGGAATTATATTTAGGAGAATCAAGTCATATTCAGCCTTGGATTAACAATCTCCCCGGGTGCAAACCAAGTAAATTTGGTAGCCTCGTTATTTAGTATTTGCTTTATTTATTTATGATTTTTGTGTCCTAACTAATATCTTTGTCAAGCAAAAATAAGAGATAGAGTTTTCATTTTCAGGAGCAATTCACCCCCTCTTGCCGACCTTCGATCACCCTCAGTTGGTATCAGAGCAAGGACGCTCTAGAAGGACTAACCGCCGTCTGAAGCAACAACAAAATGGTCAGATCAGTTATCTGTCTGCCAAAGTTCGAGGGGGAGTTCGCCAGTTGGAAGCACAAAATGCAGGTTTTTTTGAAAACTGATTTTGATTTTATTTTAATAATGAAAAATGATTTTGTAGCTCCAAAGGACATCGACAACAAACCCAAAGACGAAAGCAATGGATTAAGAAGGAACAGGCTAACTTTTTGGGGAACGAAAAAGCAGAATATCATCTGCTGACCGTACCCCCTGCATAAGAAGTCAACCAAGTCTGAAACTATCGATCGACGATGGAACTTTGGGAAAGATTCCTTGAACTTCATGAAGGTAGCTCCGAAGCAAAATTAGCAAAAAGAGATCTAGTTCGGAATCAGCTCAGCAACCTTCGACTGGAAGAAGGAGAGTCTGAAGCACAACTTCATGCTAAGCTGAAGGAGCTGATGACAGAACTCAATAATCTCAGAGAATCGGTAAGCAATCGGGATACGCAAAGGTACGCATTAAACGCCTTCCCGAGAACCCCCAACTGGATTTCAATAATCGATGCCTACTATATCTCTAAAGACCTTAAGGTAAGTACCTTAGAGGAACTTTTTCCCACTTTAGAATTTCACAAATCCATATATACAGGAAAAAAGAAACCGGACAGCATCGCCCTAGGCACCAAAATGATCTAACATGAAGAGGATTCTTTAGAAAATGATGAGAACATTGCATATATGGTAAGGAAGTTGTCCAAGTATTTTAAAACTAAAAATTTAATAAGGTGCAGGGTAAGAAGTAAAGGAAGATTCAATGTTACAATTGCAACGAAGAAGGACACGTAAAGGAAAATTGCCCCAAAGCGAAGAACAAAAAAAATGGGCACAAAAGACAAAAGTACACAATTTAAAGGCAACTTGGGATGAGTCTTCATCGGCTCGAGGAACACACTAGACTTGCTCTGATGACTTCATAGCAGGAAGATGAGAGCATCGATGAAGGGGGAGCCACCTCAGAGGACAGCAGCGAAGACGAGGGAACTTCGGATTTCAAAACGGATATGGTAAGTGAGGCATGTTTTCTACCTCCTGATTAGTTATATTTTGGAAAAATGAAAATGATGAAATCCATGTGCAAATTAAAAATAAAAAATACAAATTTGAAAAAGCAATTATCATCTTCTTACCCACTAGAAATGTATGATAAATTAAAATTTGAAAACGAAAATTTAAAAATTCAAATTGAAAATTTAAAAAATAATTATTCATGTTCAAGAAATTCAAAATTTAATTATCATGGTAAACTTAATTGGTATTACAGATATCACAGGGGCCAAATTGCAAAAAAATTCAAAAATAGATGTTCCATTCATGTTTTTAATATATCCCGTTGGTAAAAATCTATATTGGGTTCCTAAATATATTTTAAGCTGTTCAATTTTTTTAATTAATTTTGTAATTAATGCTTTACTTTTTGAATAACTACTTGTAGGAAAGTTGGGTTTTTTTCAGTGTTTGAAAACTTCTAAAAATAATCAAATTTTTTTCATTCTCAACAATTTTTGAAAACTTATTTCAAATTAATTCCCTTAATATTTTTGTGATGTGATCAAAGGGGGAGAAATAATGTTAAGTTAAGGAGTAGACTCTAATTTCATTTTTTTAGTGCTTATATTGTTATACATTTATTCTTGTTTTTTATTATTTGTTTACCCTAACTTAACTCAGGTTGATGCACATCAAAAAGGGGGGAGATTGTAAGCATCCCAGGTTGGTTTTGATATGATCAACCTATTTAAGTTAGGTCCTAGTGTATTTAATCCCTGTGTCTAAGTATACAGGAACATAGAAGCGTAGGAAGTCGAGCAGAAGATGCAATGGTCGTGAAGGATGGCACGGAAAGGGAGCCGACAGGCTCGGTGCATCTGAGGGACGCAGAGCTATGCGGAAGGGTACGCTGGTGGAACGAGAAGGACGCGTGCGGCGTCCGAGGGATGAGAAGCAGGGAGGAAGGATGCTAGAGGGGCGAAAGCTCAGAGTCGGGTTCAAGTGAACCTAACTCCGATTGACTGAAAATCACCCAAGAAGATCGAAAGATAGGCTGGAGAATGGTCAGCGGTTCCTGACCAAAACAACCTCTATCGGGCGCCCGTGGGTACACGGGCGCATGGGCTGTCGGGTGCCCAACCATTAGGCCCTCGAGCACTCGGGTGACCCTGTGCTATCAGGCGCCCGAGAGGCTAAGTTTTAGCCGTTTATGAACGTTGCTTTCTAGATAAGCATCAGGCCACGTGTTAGGCGCCCAAGATCTCTCGGGCGCCCTACAACTACCACGTCAGCAAACGGATAATTTCTACTAGGGCTATAAATCGATCTCTAATGCTCAGTTTGTTTCATTCATTGCATTCCAAGCATTAGCAAATGAGTTTAGAATAGTTTCTCTTTCTTTTTTCTGAGTTTTCCACATGTAAGATGCTTCTCCACCCGAAGAAGTTATATTCAGGAGAATCGAGTCATATTCAGCCTTGGATTAGTAACCTCCCCGGTTGTAAACCAATTAAATTCTGTAGTCTCGTTATTTAGTGTTTGCTTTATTTATTTATGATTTTTGTTCCTAACTAATATCTTTATTAAGCAAAAATAAGAGACAGAGTTTTCTTTTTCAGGGACAATTCACCCCCCCCCCTCTTGCCGACCTTCGATCACCTTCAGCCTCAATGGCCTCCAGGGCACTCGAATGCAGTGTATAAAAGGGGGTTCGACCCCTCAGTTTAGACATCAACTCTCACATCTGATTACTCATTCTCTCTATATATAAAAAAAAAGTGTTAAGACGAAGCTCTGCGACCAAGGAGGCTCTAGGAGGAAGTGCGCGACGCTTTGAAGTTTTGGATTGGTCGGGATCGTCATCTTTTGTTTGGTTTCCATTTATTTATAAGTTGTAATACATTATTATTATTGTACTTGTACTTAAACTGTAAGACGAGTTTCATCACTAGTGGATGGGCGCTTCCTATAATTAGGCCTTGGACGTACTGACCCAGGGGGGTTGGGAACCAAGTAAATCCCGCGTGTTATTGTTGTATCTTTTCGTTCTTATTTATTATTCCGTTGCGTACTAACTCTCTTGATAGAAAGAACGAACAAACGAATGACAAGATTCTGAGCAAATTTACGAGTCGATATTCACCCCTCCCCCTCTCTATCGACACCTCTGATCCCACAAGATCTAAAAGATTACTTGGCCTATGTCAAAGTACATACATTGACAAGGTATTACATCGTTTTACCATGCAACATTCCAAAAATGGATTTCTGCCGATGTCACAAGGTGTGAGTGTTTCAAAGACTCAATTGTTGGTGCAATCAGTCCAAGTTTGATCGGTACGATCATGGATTTTGATGTGTGTACCAATATAATTAAGTTAGGTTTTCATGATAGTTTGATGTGTGTTTAAGTCATGCAGGACTTGGTGGAACACACATGTGGGAGATCTCATCCTGGTGCTCGGGTTCTTGAGTAGGTTAAGGATGGTACATCCGAGGGACCACCGGACAAGGAGCAACGGAGTGGAGCCAAGGGAGGCAGATTTCATGGCATACGCGAAGGATGACATCGACATGAGCTGAGGGCTTGGATGCATCCGAGGGACGAGAGACAAAGGAAGAGAGCTTTAAAGGGTGACTCCGGAGACGATGAGTGTGAATGTGTAATAAGAGTAGGTGACTGGTAGGGACACCAGTAGACTGATCTCTCTGTGAGTCTTGAACAACAAGAGCAGTTGACTAGTCTGGATGGCAGTCGGCTGGTCTATTTAAAATCTAGTCGTTTGGCTGAGTACTAGTCGACTGGGGTTGGCGGCAGTCGACTGGTGTTGGAACTGAGTTGTTTTGTTAACAACTCTCTCTTCTATTTAAAGGGAAGCTTTAAGGCTTGAAAAGGGTTAAAGATTCTGTGAAAAACCTTCTTGATCAAGTGCTTAAAGCTTCCAAAGCCAAACCTCTTTCTCCTAACCCTAACTCTCATTCTTGTAAAGGGGAAGAGACCATTGTGAGAGGTTGCACTCTACCGAGAAGGAGTGAGCTCTAGCCGGAGATTGCCAGGGACTAATCCACCGAAGGATTAAGGGTTCGTCCACCTCAAGGGTACGTCGTGGAGTAGGAGCAAGCAATCTCCGAACCACGTAAAAGATAAGTGTTAGCATTGTTTTTATTGTATAAGTTTCATTTCCGTTAACGCAACTAACTTTGTAGGAAGAAATCGAAGAATTGAGAATTAAGGGTGACAAGCTATTCACTCCCCCCTCTAGCTGGGTCATTCGATCCCAATAAGTGGTATCAGAGCGCAAGGTCGTCTTACAACGGACTAACCACCTAGAAGAGCAAATTTCATTAAAAGGGTCGACTCGCACATTCAACCACCCAAATTCGAAGGAGAATTCTCTTAGTGGAAGAAAGGATGGAGGTATTTTTCGATATTGATTTTGATATTATGATAATTATGGAAAATGGTTTTGAATAATTATGGAAAACGGTTTTGAAGTGCTTAGGGATCAAGAAAACAAGCCACTTGGAAAGATAAGGTGGAGCAAAAAGTAAAAGATGATCATTTAGCAAATTGAAAAGCCTTGCATCATCTTCTAAGTGTGTTTTCTCAACAAGAGATAATGAGGATTGGAAATTATACAAGTGCCAAGGATTTATGGAAAAAACTAGTAGAGCTTCATGAAGGCACATCAAAAGCAAAGTTGGCAAGAAGAAATCTTCTCCAAACTCAACTCGACAATACCAAGCTTGAAAAAGGAGAGAATGTATCTTCACTTCATGCTAAATTTAAGGAAATATTAAGTGGACTAACAAGTGTAGGTGAGCAACTCTCCAACTGTGACATCATGATGAAAGCCATCAAAGCTTTCCCAAGAACATCAAATTGTAGACTCGTTTTACATCTCTATAGATCTAGAGAAGTGCTCTCTAGATGAATTCTTCTCAACTATGGAGCTCCATGAAACTTGGATTGAAGGATTAGGTGGAGAACCCTATAGACTAAGAGGAGTAACCCTTATGGTAAATAAGGAAAAGGGCAAGAAGAAGAAGGTTTCATCCTCTGATTCGGAAGAATCAAGCACCTTAATTGATAGTGATGAAGAGGCGTATATGGTAAGAAAAATGAGAAGAGTTTTTAAACATTTTTCATTTAACAAATCTCATAGTAGGAAAAGTTCTAGAAGCAAAAATCGACCAAGGAAGATTATTTGTTATAATTGTCAAGGAGGAGGGCATATGAGAGATGAATGTCCTTTCTTGAAGAAAAAGGAAGGAAAGAAGAAGGAAGAATAGAAGAAATCAAAAGAAAAGGGAAAGAAAGTCCAAAATTTGCAAGCAACATGGGATGACTCATTATCATCGGAAGAAGAAGAAAATTGTGTATCCTATTTTATTTTAATGGGAATTGAAGACATAGCCTCTACGTCGTCCAAAATTGAAGAAGAAAAGAGCTCAAATGAAAATGAAGGGAGCTCAAATGAAGGGGGAGGTCAAGCATCGGACTCGGACGTCTCGGTAAGT
Source organism: Boesenbergia rotunda (assembly GCA_024364735.1). Taxonomy (NCBI): domain Eukaryota; kingdom Viridiplantae; phylum Streptophyta; class Magnoliopsida; order Zingiberales; family Zingiberaceae; genus Boesenbergia; species Boesenbergia rotunda. The sequence continues at coordinate 29,254 of JAGFNQ010002238.1, read as the reverse complement.
GAGGTATATAATCTACCCACTACCACTTGGTTAAAATTATTTCTAGCACAAATGATGATTTGTTTAAGGCTAGAAAGAAAATCAAATGCTTAAAAAAATGATATTTGCATGCTTAGAGAAAAATTAGAATCCATGACTCCTAAGGATATGCATGTTTCCTCTACCTCTAGCCTAAATGATGCATGTTTAGAAGAAAAAAAATAGGGAATTAAGGGAAAAGGTGGATACCTTACAAAAGCTCTTAGAAAATTTGAGATTGGCTCTAACACTCTAGACATGATCATTAGGAACCAAAGAGCAAGCTTCAAGAAAACGGAAATAGGATATGGTTAACCAAACCCTGAAAAAGCCTATCATTACTTGCTTACTAGGGGTCAACAAAAAATTAAGACTATAGATAGAAAATGGATCCCTTAGGAATATTTGGTCAACCCAATTAGAAAGAATTTCTATTGGGTGTCAAAGTCAATCCTCAAGGGTTAGAGAATTTAGGGATAAGTCAACTATGTAAGTTAAAATTCAAATTTTTAAAAATTGGTTGACTTGGTGCATTAAGGGGGAGCACTTAGCCAAATAAAATTCATGATCAAATAGGCTAAGTAGAAGTTACCTTTATTTCATCTCACAATTACTTGATTTATGTTTTTATATATAAATGTGAGATGTTAGGATGATACAAATAATTCACTTGTGCTTATAGCATTTTGATGAGTTATTAGATGTATCATTTTAGTAATAATAGACCAACTATGGATAAAGTAAATATTTAATTAATGGACATCTTGCCCATAAATCATAGTTGAACATTTTAAGTGTTTTGAAAATAATTTTATATTTTATTTTCTGGTATATAAATTTGAAAAATATGTGGGTTTAAAACTAGGGCTTAAACTTGATACAAAATTGAATATTTTTTAATTTTTTGAGTTTTGATTTTTTATGAAAATATATTTTTTTATTGAAGAATAGTTCAAGAAATATGTTTGTAAAATTTCATGTTTTTTTAATTTTTTTGAAATTTTAAATGCATTTATGAATTTCAGCTCAAAAAGCTGAAATTTGGATCAGACATATGTCAGTCGGCTGCATCGGAGAACTAGTCGACTGATAACTCTATAGAGTTATTTTAGTGAGGATAGTCGACTGATATTTGTCTCAGTCGACTGGTATCCTAATTTTTTGATTTTTACTTGGTTTTCATAATTAAAACTCACTTTGTTTTGCCTTGATGTCATAAGTTAGAATTGATTGGTACAATCTTTTTGATGATGTCAAAGGGGAAGAAATGGTAGGTTTAAGTTAGAACATTGGTTTAAGTTATTTTTGTGGTTTAACTTAGTTTTATGTTAAATTTGAAAATTATGTGATAGAGCATAGATTAAGGGGGAGCTTAGATGTTTTTATGCTTCATGTTATATTATGCTGTTAATTTTCAAATTGTTATTTATGTCTAACTTAAAAATAGTGTCACACATCAAAAAGGGGGAGATTGTCGGTGCAATCGGCCCAAGTTTGATCGATACGATCATGGGTTTTGATGTGTGTACCAATATGATTATGTTAGGTTTTCATATTGGTTTGATGTGTGTTTGAGTCATGTAGGACTTGGTGGAACACACATGTGGGAGATCTCCTCCTGGTGCTCGGGTCCTTGAATCGGTGAAGGATGGTGCATCCGAGGGACCGCCAAACAAGGAGCAATGGAGTGGAGCCGAAGGAAGCATACTTCAAGGCATACGAGAAGGATGACATCAAGACGAGTCGAGGGCTTGGATGCATCCGAGGGACGAGAGCCAAAGGAAGAGAGCTTCAAAGGGTGACTCCGGAGAGGATGAGTGTGAGTGTGTAATAAGAGCAGTCGACTAGTAGGGGCACCAATCGACTGATCTTTCTGTGAGTCTCGAATAGCAAGAGCAGTCGACTGGTATATTTAAAATCTAGCCGTTGGCTGAGCACCAGTTGACTGGGGTTGGCAGCAGTCGACTGGTGTCGGGACTGAGCTATTTTGTTAAGAGCTCTCTCCTCTATTAAAAGGGAAACTTTAAGGCTTAAGAAGAGTTAGGGAGCGTTTGGTTTGCTCCGTTTTCTATTTTCATTTTATGAAAAATCATATTTTCTCATTTTTCTAGAAAATAACTTTATTTCATTTTCTAATTTTTCAGAAAACGCTATATCTTTTTCTAGAAAATAAGTCTGAAAAATGTAAACCAAACTCGTTTTCTGAAAAATTACATTTTCTGTGAAAATGAAAATGGAAAACAAACGTACCAAATGCAGCCTTAGAGATTCTGTGGAAAACCTTCTTGATTAACTGTTCAAAGCTTCCAAAGCCAAACCTCTTCCTCTTAACCCTAACTCTCATTCTTGTAATGGGAAAAACAAACCTTTAAAAAGCTAATCAATATGGTTTGATCGATTTTGAGTCTCCTATGACTCAAAATCATATTGTGCCAGAGTGAAATTAGCTATGACCGCTCGCATATGGGCCATGAGAGCGTCATGATCGACCCTAAACCTCTGATTCTCCTTGACTCTCCTTTGATCGTCCTCGACTCTCCTCTACTCCTAAGTGGCCTTTCTCTACTCCTCAGCAGTCGTCCACTGATCCATCCTCTAATCCATTGAGGCGATTTGAGTGCGCAATTTTAATTTTCCCGTCTTAAAGATTGCACCTCAGTAGTGTTGGATCGATGTCGGTTGCTAGAGGGGGTGAATAGCAAATTTTGGCTTTCTTCTTCCTATGTTGTTAGTTGCGCAAGCGGAAATACAATTAAACAAAACTAATAATGTAAACAATGCTAACAATACCGATTTTACTTGGTATCCACCCCTAAGGGTGACTAATCCAAGAATCTTTCGGTGGATCAATCCCCGGATAACCTCCGGCTAGCCCTTGTCGCTCCTTGTGGGTGGAGAAACCTCGCCATAGCACCTCGACAATATCTGAGCACCAAAGGCTACTAATCTACTCTATCCAAGCAGATTTCGCAAAAAGTCACAGCCCAAACCGAGTTCTCTTTAAATAGAACTCAAGCTAGAAACCCTCGTTGGCAGTCGACTGCACCCAGGGCAATTGACTACCCCCACTCAGATTCGACCGTTTACAACCCCAACGTTCGAATTCTGCTACACACCAGTCGACTGCCCTCAGACCAGTCGACTGGTCCAGGGTCAGAAGTGTTCTGTGAGTTTCAGAACTTGCTGGCAATCGACTGTTATATCACCAGTCGACTGCCCAGCTTACAATCTCACTCTTCCTCACATCAACGACCCTCCTCCACGCGTGCCTTCAGGTCCACTCCCTTGGCTTGCCCCTTAAAGTCATCTTCCACCGGCAATCGTCCCTCGGATGCGCACACAAGCCTTCCCTTGGCTTGCCTCCATGTCACCCTTCACGTGTGCCCTTTAAAGTCCACTTCTCGGCTTGCCCTTGGAGTCCTCCTCCCTCGGCTCTCGTCCCTTCATAACTTGCTGACTCTTCACCAGCTGCCTTGACTATTGCCTTTGCGCCCTCTTCATCTTGGGCCCTCGTCCCTCAGATGCACACAAGCATCCAGCTTGTCTCTATGCCATCATTCACGTACGCCTCGAAGTTCGTACCCCTCGGCTCATCATCCATGCTATGCCAAGGTCCCTCGGGTGCACACAAGCCTCCAGCTTGTCTCCATGCAACCCTTCATCATACCGAAGCCGTCCAACCAAGTCAATATGTGTAACCCTGCACAACTGCACACTCAACATACACATATTAGAACACAAGGGAAACCTAACTTAAACCCTTTGCCCAAACATCAAAACTCATGGTCACTCCAGACCACAGATTGCCTCAATAATCTCCTCCTTTTTGATGTTTGGCAATACGTTTAAGTTAGGGAAAATAAATAGTAATAAGTAGCAAAAACAATGCTAAACAAACAACTGGACTTACGTTGCCAAGACTCCCCCTTGGACTTACACTGTCAATGCATATGCAAATGCAAACAATCATGGATCCTATCCCAAGGCATCCCACACCTAACCCTCCAAGTTAGGAATTTCTCACACCTAACTTCCCAAGTTAGGAATTTCACCAAAACGGACTTTTTAAATCTTCTCCAAAGCTCCCCCTATATTGGACTTACAAAGGCTTTTTAAGAACCCCTCCAAGGTCCCCCTTACGCCAAGAACGGAGCAACCATGCTCCCCCTTCATCTCAGCTCCTCCTAAACCTAGGGTTTCTAGCAAAGGAGTGTTTGGTTTCCCAAATTAAACCCAACATTTCTCCTCCTTTGCCTAACATCAAAAAGAACCCAACAATATCCCAATTATTGGTTCTTTTAATCCCTAATGATTCTAAACACGGTATACTAGCCCCCCATACACTCGTTTTCCATCATTTGGATACAAACCAGCTGGTGGATACCCAATCTAGCCCTGGCCAGTCGACTGCCCCCAGGGCAGTCGACTAATACTCTGAAAATCGATTTTTCAACATTTCTGACTCCAAATTCAGAAATACATAACTAAATCCACAGATTTTCAAAATTCTCAAATTTTGTGGAGAAGTTTGTGGTACCCATACCTACTTGGGAAAAATACATTCAACCATGTGTCTATCACCATTCCCAAGTTTGACATAAAACCTAAAATTTCCTATGAAAATTAAGGCAACTAGGAGGCAACCTCCCCCTTGACCTATGTCTTCTCCCAATTTTCAATTTACCTAGGTGAAGTTCTACCCAACTTAACACCATAACACCAAGTCAAGTTCTACCCCAACTTGACATTACACATTTTTCTTTTGTTAAGTTAAACCTAACTTAACAGCCCAAGTTTTCTACCTTAGAACCCTCTAGAAAATCCTAGAAAACCTGGAAAACTCAAAAAAAAATTGTAAGCACATTTTCTAGGATATACCATATCCTAGAAAAATATTTTTTCATGAAGATCATCAAATGTGCTTGACTTTTGGTACATCCTCTAATTTTCTCAAGAAGTTTGGCATTTTGGTATCAACTTTCAAATCCATCTATAATTCCATATGTTTGCCAAAGCTATCCATCATAATTTGACTAATGGAATTGTCCTCAACTTTCCCCCTTTTTATTTTTTAATCCTAGATTCATATGGGAAACTTATCAATCTTCCTTGATTTTTAAGATATCAATAAAGCCTTATTAAACCCTGGGATAACACTCTATTCAAGGAATATGAAATCATAATCAAGGATTTTAATCCAAAGTCATATTCTATCATCCAATTTTACACTTTCTTACCATCCAATATGCCTTTCATTCTGAAACCTATGGATCAGTCGACTGCCCATGGGGCAGTCGACTGGTAAATCGAACAGAATGGTCCCAGGGCTGAATTCACTCGGATCAGTCGACTGCCCCCCAGGGCAGTCGACTGATACCTGAATTTTAGGTTTTCAGCCCAATTTCAGTAATGCCTAGTTAATTCCATAAATCTCCAAAAAAATCTGAAATTTCATGGAGAGATTTGTGGAACCTATGTCTACTTGGAAAAAATATGTTTCCAAATAAATGTACTCCAAATCCCAAGATTGACATAAAACTCAACTTCTCCTAAATTGTATCATTTAAACTTGTCCCAACAGTCCTAATTATGGCCTTTCCTTGATATATCTTCTAATACCTGGCCATGATACATTTTTAACACTGAATTATATGATATTTATCCATTAAACCCTGATTTTATTGAATATACTCCCATTTTCATCTTTTTCTCCCTAAAACTTCTTTTAATGTGTCAATTCCCTAGGATTAAGACTTATCCAAGTCTTCCAACCCTTTTGGCACATTTCATCTAATTTTCTAGGAGAAACCCGCTTGAGATCCATTTACCATGAACCCCAAAGGCTCCTAGAGCTCCCCCTTGAGCTCTTAGCCCTAGCCACCTCCCTAGATGACTCAATCCACACTAGGCCACACCAGTGAACGTCCGGTGATTCTTGGCCTACAAATATAACCTTCTTTACCTTAGACACCTTGTCTTTAGTTAAGTCCTTCTCTTTACCTCTAAATGGCACCCCTTTGCCATTTTTGGACTTCTCCTTCATGCCACAATTATATACTTCCCCAGCATACTTCTTTTTATTGGCATTGGAGACTTTAGACCGGTATCCCATGTTGGTGCAATTTTGGTTAGGTCAGGATTGACCTAGTTTGACAAAGCTCAGGTGAGCTTGAATCTGGTAAGCTCGGGTGAGATTGAGGTCGTATGTTTCGATGTTTGATAATGATGTTTGAGTGGTCATGATGTGTGAGTCAAGTGGGTCAAAGGTTGACTGGAGGCTTGACTGGAGAGAAGACCTAGTGGGACTAGGCACACCTAGTGGGACTATGTGAAGTCCAGGTAGATCGGGGAGATCGTACGCTGGCATGACAAAAGACCTAGTGGGACTAAGCACACCTGGTGGGACCAGGTGAAGTCCAGGTGGATCGGGGAGATCGCATACTGGCAAGGTGGAAGTCTACCGAGAGACTAGACCTAACTCGAGGGTTAGGCGAACCTGGTGGGGAATCAAGTTAAGTTCTAGTTGGGAACTAGGCAGAAGAAATCCAAGTTGGTCAAAGGGGTTGACCGGACACTTGGTAGGGAACCCTAGACTTGTGAGCACAAGTTGGGTTGGATTCAATCGATTGGGTAATCGATTGGGTGAATCGATCAGTGGATCGATTAGGGCAGTTTGCGCGAGAGGACAGAAGGTGGCTGAATCGATTGGATAATCGATTCAGCCTTCCCTTAATCGATTGGGTAATCGATTAAGGGGTTCGGTGATCGATTAGGGTGATCGATCACCAAAGGTTGCGCGAGAGAACAGAGAGGCTCTGAATCGATTGGGTAATCGATTCAGGGCACTCGTAATCGATTGGCTAATCGATTACGGTTCGAAAACTAGCCGTTGAACGGCTAAATCCTACGTGGTAATCGATTGGGCAATCGATTCAGAAACCCTAGGCGTCGGGTATAAGGTCTTTCACGCAGGTTTGAAGCGGATCTCTTCTTCCTTCTTCCACGCCATTTCAAGAGAAGCTTTGGGGCTTAGTGTTGCTGCACTTCCAAAGTTCTAGAGGCGATCACAAGCTTAAAGATAGCAAGGAAAGCAAAGTGTGAGCTTATTCATTGTAAATCTTGTAAAATTTCATTTGTATTTGCTTTGTTTCTTGTTGTATCTTTGTGAAAGCTTGTAAGAGGTTTCTCTACCTCAAGAAGGAGACTTTCATAGTGTATGAGAGTGTGAGGAGAGTGGATCCTTGGATTAGTCACCCGGCCGGGGTGGATACCAAGTGAAATCCAAGTGTTAGCGATTGCTTGAAGTCTTCCGCACTGACAAATTATCTACAAGCGAATCGAAGCTAATCACCCCCCCTAGCTCGTCTACCGGTCCCAACAAGTGGTATCAGAGCAAGGTTGCTCTTCATTGGGCTCATCGCCAAGAGGGCAAGAGCTAGAAGAAGAAGAAGAAGTTGGAAGAAACCCTAATTTCAAGAAATCATCATCAAGAGGGTTCAACTTCAAATATGGAGTTTGGCTATGACACAAGGGCACCTCCACCATTCGACAAGGCAAATTTCAATCTTTGGAAGTCAAAGATTAAAAACTTCTTCATGATGGAGATAGAGCAATGGTTTGCTCTAATGGAGGGTTTTGAAGCTCCAACAAGCACAAAAGGGAAGCTCCTAAAGAAAAGCAAATGGAATGAGGAACAAATCAAGAGATGCGAGACCAACAACAAAGTGACCAAGTTATTGGTCAACCTATTGCCAAGCACCATCTTGGACAAGATTGGTGAATTCAAAGACGCCAAAGAGCTTTGGAGCACATTGGCAAGGCTTCATGAAGATCCCTCCACTGTACCAAGTCAAGAAAAATCCGAAGAGGAAAATTCATCAAGTGAAGAGGACTCAGAAGTTGAGAGGTGTTCAACATCCGAAGATGAAACTCAAGAAGCCTCCACTTCAAGGGTTGAAGAGGAGCAAAATGTGCCATTGGTATCGGATCAAAAAAGGGCGGCAACATCTTCATTCGAGGACAATGAAGAAGAGAAGGAAAAAGAAGAAGCCTCTACCTTGAGGATTGAGGGGGAGCAAAGGTCATTAACTCCGGAAGAAGAAGAAGTATCTACTTCCGGATCAAGTGAAGAGTCATGTCACACCCCTACAAGCAAAGGTATAACAATTTCAATTTGTAAAAATAAAAATCATATCATTTGTTTTGAGTGTAGGGAAAGAGGACACTATAAGAGTAAGTGTCCAAAATTGGTCAAGAAGAAGGTGCAAATGGCACCCAAGACCAAGGAGAAACCAAAGGAGGTCGGCCCCGTGGTAAAGAAAGATAAGAAGCACATTGTGTGCTTCTCATGTAAACTAAAGGGACATTACCGAAATCAATGTCCAAAGGGGAAGGATCCGACCAAAGTCAAAAGGAGTAGCTCAAATCAAGGGGGAGCCTCCAAGATTAAGCCTAAGGTACCATTAGGTAATGGTAATTATTTTCATCATGATAATATGCATGCTAAAAGAAATTTTTATCATTTTAATGCAATTTATCATGAACATAGGAGGCATGAAAAACCTAAGGAAAACCATAGAGCTTTCCATGCTAGGACTACCACTCCTAAGGATAGGAAAAATATTAGATTATTTCATGGTAGACCTATCCAATTCAAGGCCAAGAAGAATAATCACCAAGGCTATACTAGAAAACCAAGCCTTGAGGAGGTAATGATTGAAAATCAAGTTTTGAGGTCAAAACTTGATAAATTAGAAAAATTCCTCAAAAGAATAGAAAATCTATTTAAGGGATCTAAGGATCAAAACCTAGATTTAGGAAATCAAGGACCCTCTAGGAGCAAGAAAGGTTTGGGATACAAACCTAAAGCCAAGAGTGATGGTCCATCCTATCATAGAGTTCCATATAGGTATGGAACTCAATCTAGGTCTAGGAGTCAAGTCAAGGTCACAAGGGAAGTCATCCCTAGAGTTGACCAAGACAAGACAAAGGTGACTAAGGCTTCGGAGAAGCCTAAGAAAGTCCTTAGGAAGGTATCAAGGGAAGTCATCCCTAGTGAATACCTAGAACACCCAAGGAGCACCAATAGGTTTTGGGTTCCTAAGAGTGTGTTCGCCACACCCTAGATAGGTCTAGGGAGTGTCAACTCAAATTGGAAGGGTAGTTAACCCCACCTTGATGAAGTTGACACTTTGGGACGTTTTCAAGGAATTATTACCCTTGAAAATGAAGGAATCAATTGTTTACTCTAGGAGGAGTAAATTTTGTGCCAAACTATGTTTTTGGAAGATTGAAATCAATAAAAGTTGGCACAACTAGGTTTGAATCCAAAGATAGGTCAAGTTGGGGAGTTTTGGCATTATCTTGGAAATTAGGAGCAATATTAGGATTATCAATGACTTAGCGATGAGTTATTGATACTTAGATAGGAAATCTAGGTACTTTCCTTGTTGCTATTGTGCCATGTTTTGTATGCCCTATCACATGCCATGACATCATATTTCATCATTCATATTTATTATGAAAATATTACAAGTTATGTCATATATGCATCATCTAGCTATAATTGCATCATTTAGTTATAATTTTTTTTAAAAAAAAATCCCTCATATGATGCATGTCATAGTCATAATCATGCATTTAGTCAATTTTATTGAAATTAAGGAAATTGGCATTAATTGGCATCCTAGGTGGATGATCAAGGTTTATAATGCCCAGGTAGAAATGCATGAACCCCTAGATTAGGGAGAACATGACTTTCACATCTCACTAAGACTATAAGGTAACTTGTGTGTGTTTTTGAGACATATTAGAACAAGTGAGATGTTAGGAAAATAACCAAAACTCAAAGTGTTGATTTATCTTCATCTTATTGAGTTTTTAGGTTCATCAAAACATGAACATAAATGAACTCCAATCATTGGGAAAGCTAGTGTACAAGTCATGTACATTTAGCCCAAGGAACATGGTTGGAAATTGTTTTTGAAAAACATTCAAAACTATTATGGAAAACCTTGGTGAAGACTATCTTTTGATAGCACTCATCATTGATGAATTGGATACAAAATAGAGTGAAACATTAAAATATTTCAATGGTTTCCAATTTTGTGTCAATCTTTGGAAATAAAGGTTATTGTCATAGAAAACTATTTTTCCATGATAGTATGTGTTATAAATAATGTCTACACGAAATTTCAAAATTTTTCGAATTTTGTAGAATTTTTTTTTGTTTCTGAAATTTGGCCTGAAATTGTTTTCAGATTTCAGAAACTCCCAATCGATCAGGTGATCGATTGGGATCATAGCCAATCGATTGGTAGATCATTTTTGCGAGCACAGAAGCTCGCGTAATCAATCCGTTACGTAATCGATCAGTTGATCAATTAAGGCATAGTGTAATCGATTGGTTCCCAACGCCAATCGATTGGTCAGACTGAAACTGTCTAATTTCAGTCAGTTAACCCATTTTTGAGTAACCTAACAATCCCTAGCCCCTTGAAATACTTTTATAAGTATATTTGGGTATATTTCATTGTGAAATCACAAGAGGGATAGTTTTGGTGAAAACTATAGGGTTAAGGAGAGGTTTTGGTTCAAGTTTTGAATCCCAAAATCTCAAAAACCTCAAGTTGAGATTTCCTAAAGTTTTAGGAATTCCCTAAATCATTGTTGGTGCAATGATAGAGGTTTAGAGCATGTTTTGAGGGGGAGGTCTTCCTCAACAACATGTGGTTGAATTTTTACTTTTTGGGACAAATTTTGAATGGAGATTGGGAATCTTCATGAGTGCTCAAGGTTGAGCAGAGGTTCAATGAAGAGTATGAGATCTTCATTGGGTATACCTTTGACCATATAGACTCTCAGGGAGAGTGTTTGATGTGTGTTAAAGGGGGAGAGAATTGAAAGGCTAATAGGGATTAGTCTTTCTCAAAACATATTGTCAAACATCAAAAAGGGGGAGATTGTTGGTGTATTTTTGGTTAGGTCAGGGTTGACCTAGTTTGACAAAGCTCAGGTGAGCTTGAGTCTGGTAAGCTCGGGTGAGATTGAGGTCGTATGTTTCGATGTTTGATAATGATGTTTGAGTGGTCATGATGTGCGAGTCAAGTGGGTCAAAGGTTGACTGGAGGCTTGACTGGAGAGAAGACCTAGTGGGACTAGGTGAAGTCCAGGTAGATCGGGGAGATCGTACGCTGGCATGGCAAAAGAACTAGTGGGACTAGGCACACCTGGTGGGACCAGGTGAAGTCCAGGTGGATCGGGAAGATCGCATACTGGCAAGGTGGAAGTCTACCGAGAGACTAGACCTAACTCGAGGGTTAGGCGAACCTGGTGGGGAATCAGGTTAAGTTCTAGTTGGGAACTAGGCAGAAGAAATCCAAGTTGGTCAAAGGGGTTGACCGGACACTTGGTAGGGAACCCTAGACTTGTGAGCACAAGTTGGGTTGGATTCAATCGATTGGGTGAATCGATCAGTGGATCGATTAGGGCAGTTTGCGCGAGAGGACAGAAGGTGGCTGAATCGATTGGGTAATCGATTCAGCCTTCCCTTAATCGATTGGGTAATCGATTAAGGGGTTCGGTGATCGATTAGGGTGATCGATCACCAAAGGTTGCGCGAGAGAACAGAGAGGCTCTGAATCGATTGGGTAATCGATTCAGGGCACTCATAATCGATTGGCTAATCGATTACGGTTCGAAAACTAGCCGTTGAACGGCTAAATCCTACGTGGTAATCGATTGGGCAATCGATTCAGAAACCCTAGGCGTCGGGTATAAGGTCTTTCACGCAGGTTTGAAGCGGATCTCTTCTTCCTTCTTCCACGCCATTTCAAGAGAAGCTTTGGGGCTTAGTATTGCTGCACTTCCAAAGTTCTAGAGGCGATCACAAGCTTAAAGATAGCAAGGAAAGCAAAGTGTGAGCTTATTCATTGTAAATCTTGTAAGATTTCATTGTATTTGCTTTGTTTCTTGTTGTATCTTTGTGAAAGCTTGTAAGAGGTTTCTCCACCTCAAGAAGGAGACTTTCATAGTGTATGAGAGTGTGAGGAGAGTGGATTCTTGGATTAGTCACCCGGCCGGGGTGGATACCAAGTAAAATCCAAGTGTTAGTGATTGCTTGAAGTCTTCCGCAGCGACAAATCATCTACAAGCGAATCGAAGCTAATTACCCCCCCTCTAGCTCGTCTACCGGTCCCAACATCCCAAACCCGATCTATCATAGTTGGGTTTTATACTTCCCAACACCATGTCTAGACCCTTTGATCCAACAGTGAATCTTCCTAGGGTCTTTTCCAATGTATCAAGCCTTGCCTTCAAGGCTTGATTTTCTCTTTCTAAGTTTCTAACTTTAGTGTCCGTATGTCTACTTTGGACATCCCTAAACCTACCCGTCTTTCTAGGCATGTGTCTCCCCTTCTTGGGGGCAATGCCTTGATCCTTAGGTTCTAAGGTCTTGAATTTTTCATGATGTATGTTTTTCCTAGGGTTTTGATCTACTTTGTTAACCCTACTCCTATTATTGTATTTAAAACCATGATTGTGCACAAGTAAGCAATTCTCATTAATCCTAGCATGCATGGAGGGATAATTAACACTATTTTTAATATGCATGGAGGAACTCAAACTTGAATTACATTTTAACTTAAGGTTAGGAATTACCTCCCTTACCTTTGGAGCTCCTCCATATGGTAAACTTCTTTTCTTTCTCTCCTCCTTCTCCCATCTTCTCAAGTGCTCCATTTTCTTAAGCTCTCCACTCTTTGGGCACTTCGTGTGGTAGTGCCCTAGTTCACCACACGTAAAGCATCGAATCTTCTTTCTTTTTTCTTGGGCTTCTTCATTCCTACACCCCCATGTTAGATTTAAAAATAATTGAAGTGGGTTTAGGGACTACCTCCTTTTTCTTACCATTTGGACACTTGTCCTTGTAGTGCCACTTTTCATTACACCCAAAGCATATAATGTGGTCCTTTTTATTTGCTTTGGTGGAGGTGGAGGCTAGGTTAACTTCTTCTTCAACCTTGGATGAAGTGGATGCTTCCTCTTGTTCTGGCATTGAAGTGGGTCTCTCCTCCCCCTCAATTCTTGAGGTGGTGACCTCTTCCTCTTCCCTTGATGAGGTTGATGGTCTCTCACTCTCTTCTTCCTCCTCTTGGGCTATCGAGCTCACTTCCTCGGATTCTTCCACTAATTGAACTCGTGTAGGATTTTCATGGAATTCTCCTACCTTTCTCCATAGATCATGTGCATTTTGATATTCCCCTACACCATTTAACACATTAGTAGGCAAAATGTTAAGTAATATATCAATTACCTTCTTATTTGCCCTAATTTGTTCTTATTGCTCTTTGTCCCAATATCTAGGACGAAGCTTCTTTCTGTGCTTGTCCTTTGGAACTTCGAAGGGCTCTTCTATTGTCATCCTACATCCCCACTCCATTCCAAGCCACGTCTTCATTCGCATCCTCCAATATCCGAAATCTTCATTGTCGTAGAGAGGTGGAATGTAGATGTCGTCACCCAACTTGTCTTCCATTATTTTTCCTCTAGCTTTTTTGCTCCCTCGGCGGTTAGTCCGACAAGAGCGGTCCTTCGCTCTGATACCACTTGTTGGATCGATGTCGATTGCTAGAGGGGGTGAATAGCAAATCTCGACTTTCTTCTTCCTACGTTGTTAGTTGCGCAAGCGGAAATACAATAAAACAAAACTAACAATGTAAACAATACTAACAATACCGATTTTACTTGGTATCCACCCCTAAGGGTGACTAATCCAAGAATCCTTCGGTGGATCACTCCCCGGATAACCTCCGGCTAGCTCTTGTCACTCCTTGTGGGTGGAGAAACCTCGCCACAGCACCTCGACAATATCTGAGCACCAAAGGCTACTAATCTACTCTATCCAAGCAGATTTCGCCAAGAGTCCCAGCCTAAACCGAGTTCTCTTTAAATAGAACTCAGGCTGGAAACCCTCGCTGGCAGTTGACTGCTCCAAGGGCAATTGACTGCCCCCACTCAGATTCGACTGTTGACAGCCCCAACGTTCGAATTCTACTACACACCAGTCAACTGGTCCAGGGTCAAATGTGTTCTGTGAGTTTCAGAACTTGCTGGCAGACGACTGTTATATCACCAGTCGACTGCCCATCTTACAATCTCACTCTTCCTCACTTCAACAACTCTCCTCCACACGTGCCTTCAGGTCCACTCTCTTGGTTTGCCCCTTGAAGTCCTCTTCCACCGGCTATCGTCCCTCGGATACGCACACAAGCCTTCCCTTGGCTTGCCTCCATGCCACCTTTCACGTGTGCCCTTTGAAGTCCACTTCCCGCCTTACCCTTGAAGTCCTCCTCCCTCGGCTCTTGTCCCTTCATGACTTGCTGACTCTTCACCAGCAGCCTTGACTATTGCCTTCGCGCCCTCTTCATCTTGGGCCCTCATCCCTCGGATGCACACAAGCCTCCAGCTTGTCTCCATGCCATCATTCACGTACGTCTCGAAGTCCGCGCCCCTCGGCTCATCATCCCTGCTATGCCAAGGTCCCTCGGGTGCACACAAGCCTCCAGCTTGTCTCCATGCAACCCTTCATCATACTGAAGTCGTCCACCCAAGTCAATATGTGTAACCCTGCACAACCTACACACTCAACATACACATATTAGAACACAAGAGAAACCTAACTTAAACCCTTTGTCCAAACATCAAAACTCATGGTCACTCCGGACCACAGATTGCCTCAACAAGTAGAAGCAGAGGAAGAACTATCACGACCCCTAGGAGTCCTCAAGCAATCAAATACAACCTTGGCTTGGGAGCCAAGGCAGTAGAGAGTGGAGTTTTTTGTCCGTCTACTCATAATATCATAAAATATTTCATATATTCAGGATGACTCTTAGTAAAGTTCACAAACTGATCAACTTTAGTAATAAAATCATCTATGATAAATCTATTTTCTAATCTAATGTATATCTAAGCTTTATTTATATATATTATTGTCCTTGGGGCTATGGTGCAGTGATAGGGCGACTAGTTGCGATCTTAGACATCTGCGGTTTGATTCTTAGCTATGATATATTTTGCAAGAATTTTTTTTTCAAATGGGGGACGTTGGGCTTTAAGACCACCCACCACTTCTTGATTTACCCCTGGTGACCGATGAAAAACTTCCGTGGGGCCAGGCAGGTCACCCCAGATTTGTCTGCTACCTGGTCCAATATTTATTTATATACATTATTACCAAATAAAAATATAATTTGAAATATTAATTAAGCTTAAATAAAACAATCTAATATAATACTATTACGCTTTATATGAAACTTAATCATGTTGTCTAGGTTGTATTCCTTTTAATGGATATTTATTATAGTATTATGTTGATAATTAATACTATAATAAGTAAGTAAGAATACAAAATATATGTTGTTAAGACAAGTTGCCCTAATAAAAATGCAAAGTGTATTGAAATATATATATTAATCAAAATCATAAAAACCTATCTTTCATATCATGCAAATAATGTATATTATAATACATTCAGAAACCTTTCATCAATTACAACAAAATACTGTAACAACATAAATAGATTGTAAAAAATATACCTGATCAAGATACTCAGTCGGAGATGAGTAGGCGGTGACCAGCAAAAAAAAAAAAAAAAAAAAAAAAAAAAAAATACAGTACACTGTAAAATATATATTTCATAAAATTATCAATCTATTTATAAAAATGACATAATTTAAAAGAGAGTCAAGATTTACTGGCTATTGGCCGACAGCAATCTAGCAGTTGGCCAAGCTTTATTGGCCACGAGATTTAGCTTGGTCGTCCGTCAAACCGCGATCAACCCCAACAGCTTTTCGACCACGATTTGGAGGCTGGCAACTTGCCCAACTGCTAGATATAGTGAGTCAGTAGAAATAGAGAGAGAGGTATCGGTCGTCAGATCGTGGCCGGCCAAGCTGTTGGCCGCCCGTGATCTTACCTGTGAGGACCGAAGTCGCCGGAGAGGATTGGAGTGGAACAGCCGTAACGGGCGAGCGAGAATTAGGATTAAGCCCTAATTTTATTTGGAATTACCGTCAAAAAAATTCCAAATATCACTCGGTGTTTAGCGAAAGTCACTGACGAAAATCACTTGGATTGCAAAGATCGCCGACAAAATATTTTTCCATCGAAAATGCTAATTTTTTTAGTTATAATTGCGGTTAATTGGAGAAAATTCCCTAATTTCAAACTGGCCTTTGCATGCACTCTTTATTTGATAAATTCTTTATATTCACTCCCTGATGGATAGAGTATAAAAGAGTGAAAATTTAGTATACATTTTAAAGATTTGAATATAAATTGTTTGAGATTGAGTATTAATATAAGAAATTTGAGTACACAGTTTCGGTGACCCCTCATGTGAAAATCTTGATGTGGTGAGTATAAAAGAGTGAAAACTCAGTATACATAATAAAAATTTGAGTATAAATTGTTTGAGATTGAGTACTAATTTAAGAAATTTCACTACAATAAAAATGTCTTTTCGCAACGCGCAATAATTGTATCCGCAGTTCGCATCGAATGCTGCATAACTCCAAGCTGTTAAAAGTCACAACATTAATTTTGACAGCGTGCATCTGCGCGCTGCGGATAAGTTGCATCTACAGCGCGCGGCTACACGCTGCGGATAAGTGTATTCGCAGCACACGAATATACACTGCGGAAAATTACATCCGCAACGAATGGCTGCGCGCTGCGGATATGTGCATCCACAAATAAGCACAGCGCGTGGGCGGCTACTGCGGATGTACATATCCACAATGTATATTTGTACGCTGCGGATACTAATATATTCAATATAATTATAATCCCACATATACAAATCTTACACAATTATAATCCCACATATACACATACCACATAATACTATTAACAACATACTTTTAATGTGTGCTGTTAATAATATGTTACGGAAAAGTATTTTTCTTGTAGTGTTTGAGTATAAAATTTCGATGACCCCTCATGTGAAAATCTCGATGTGGTGGATACAATCTCACATACTCAAATTTTTAAATTTTATACTCAAATTTTTTTTTCAAATAATACTCAATCTAAATCAATTTATACTTAAATTTTGATAATGTATACTGAAATTTTTATTGTATACTGAAACAATGTATACTCAAATTTCTTAAATTAGTACTTAATCTCAAACAATTTATACTCAAATCTTTACGATTTATACTGAATTTTTACTCTTTTATACTGATAAAAAAATAACACATAAAACTGTCTTGTCAATCCAATCAAGGAGTGTATGTAAAGAAATTTTCAGTTGGGGAGTACATATAAAACTCAGTTTGATATTGGAGAGTTTTTTCAAATTTTCCCATATGCATATTTTATTTTTCTTCAAAATAGTCATTCTTCTATTAAAAGTAGTAATAGACGATTTGTTAATATAATAGAATTAAAGTTTTTTAACGAGTCGAATTAATATTAGATGACTAAATCCATAGCTATAGCATTCGATCACATAAATTTTAAATTTTTTATGGAAAAATAACATGACGGAGAATAAATATACACAATATATTATTATAAATAAATTAATTAATTATATTAATAATCAACAGAGGAAATAAAAAATAAATTATTTTAAATTTTATAAGATAAATTGAACAGGACACTTTTAGATAAAATAAAATTTATTAAAGATAAAATCATTCATCATCTTGAAATAACCCATCCTAATATATAAAAATTATTTTGACTATCGGAACAATTTGACAAAACTAAATCAAACAAGGTGTAATGGATAAGAGCAATGATAGGGAAAGTGAAAATGGAAGAGTGAAAGCAAAGTGAATAATATGGCATTTTACATGCACACATCCGATTATCGCATGGACCCACGGTGAGTGAATGACGTGGCATCCAAGTGATAATCGCTTGAAAGTAAAGTGAATGACGTGACACTTTGCATGCAGCGATCTCCGCAGTTTGCCATTGTATCCTGGAAAATAGATGACCCACAACAATCTCGATGCATACTCAGATGTGAGACAAATCTGTTTTAAGGAAATTGATTGAAAGCATACCTCGGCATCTTCCACTCAGGAGTACTCAAATTCGGCAAGTCGACATTTGGAATCGACACTCGGACTCGATGAGTCAACACTCGATTTCAACCAGTTGACGACTCGACAATCGACAGTCGACGACTCGGTAATTGGTAGTCGACGACTCAAATTTAGTAGTCGATAGTCGACCATACTGTTGGAACCCAGATGGCTAGAGAGGGGGGTGAATATAGCCAAACACTTGAAACCTTTGGCACTTATGAAATTTCTGCACTCAACCTTATCAGTAGCACAGCGAAAGAAACGAATGGAAACAAAGCAGTGCAGAAACCAAAAACAGAGAACGAATGCAAACAGACACAACTAGCAAGAACGCTAACACGGAGGGTTTACAAGGTTCGGGGATAACTTGCCCCTACTCCTTGGCGTGCCCTTAAGGTGGGCGATCCCTTGATCGTCGGCAGATCAAGCCCCGGTGTTCACCAGATATAAAGCAACTTCCTTCTCGGTGGAAAAATCTCTCCACAGCGTTTCAAACAAGGATATAGATTTAAGCTTAATGAAACAACAAAGAAAACTCTTACTCAGCACTTAGCAAGGACAAGAACACAGCAAGCTTATCCCGAGCTCCACCTAGCGATGATCTCACGCAAGGACTCCTTCCTTCGTGTCTTCTCACTGTTGGACTCCAAGCTCCTTATTCCTTCCTCCAAGCACTCACGTAAGAGTTGGTTGCTCCTCAGATCTCAATGACTTGCTCAAAGAATCAACAGCACACGCACACAGCAAGTCAAGTGTGGAGAACACAAAATCGCAGCAAGAACTTCAGCAAGCTCGAACACTTGGAACTGTCGAACTCAAGAACTCTGCTTCAACCGAAGTCTTCTTCTCTCTTTTGTTTCTCCACCAAGCATCAGATGACACCATCCCTGCAGCTCCCAACTGCTCATCTGCCAACGCCAGCTACCACTGAGCTATCCCTGGACTCCCTGAGCTTCCCTCAGCCAAGCTCCAGTCTCAGCTCCAGTCTGCAGCTCGGCCGTTGCAACCTGAGATGGAAAAACGGACAAACCTGCTCCAAGGAAAGTTCTCCATTGACTCTCCTTGAGTGTTTGAATCCTCCCCTGTCACCTACAGCTTAATCAGACTGTTAGAGCAGCATATCAACCAGTAAATCAAGAATCAGAAGCTAAGCGCAGAGAATCGGGTGTGGTCAGATGCGATCAGAGCGTCTGACAGGCAATTTGAATTAAAGTGATCGGTCACCAGACCGATCCAGAGATTTTGGGTCGGTCACCGGACCGATTCACCGTTTTGCTGGGACTCCCAGACTCACGGCAACACAAGCCTGATCGGTCACCGGACCGATCAGAGTGAAGCCTGATCGGTCACCGGACCGATCAGAGTGAAGCCTGTGTTGGGAACGAGATGGCTATAGAGGGGGGGGGGGGGGGGGAATATAGACAACCACTTTTCCTTTGAAGAGTTATCACGATTTCTGCAACTCAAATATCAGTAGCACAGCGGAAAGAGTAGAAAACAGAGTGTGCAGAAAAACAAGACGAAAGCAAAACACACACGACTAGCAAGATCGCTAACAAGGAGGGTTTACAAGGTTCGGGGATAACTTGCCCCTACTCCTTGGCGTGCCCTTGAGGTGGGCGATCCCTTGATCGTCGGCAGATCAAGCCCCGATTAACACCGGATATGAAGCAACCTCCTTCTCGGTGGAGAAACCTCCCCACAGTGTGTTTCAAACAATGATATAGAATGAGCACAATGAAACAACAACAAGAAGGATCTTACTCAAACACTTAGCAAGGACAAAACACAGCAAGCTTCCCTGAGCTCCACCCAGTGGCGATCTCACGCAGACCCCTGCTCCGTGTCTTCCCACTGTCGGACTCCAAGCCTCTTGTTTTCTCCTTCAAGCGCTCAAGTATGATGATTGCTCCTCAATAGCTTGCTTAGAATGATTGAAGAACTCAAGAACAGCAAGCTTGTCACGCAGGAACTTAGAAGCACAAAACTGAAGAACTTTTTTTTTCAAACTCTCCTTCTCGCGTTCCTTTTGTTTCTCCGCCAAGCGACAAGTGACAACATCTCTGTAGCTCCCAGCTACTCATCTGCCAACGCCAGCCTCTACTGAGCTATCTCTGGACTCACTGAGCTCCCCTCAGTCGAGCTCCAGTCTCAGCTCCAGTCTGCAGCTCGCCGTTGCAACTTGAGATGAGAAAGAGACAAACCTGCTCCAAGGAAAGCACTCTTTGACTTCTCCTTGAGTGTTTGAATCCTCCCCTGTCACCTGAAACTCAATCAGAGCATTAGAGCAAACAGCATATCAAATATCAGAATCATACATCAGTAAATCAGATACGATCAGACGCTCTGACCACGTCTGTCAGTGAAATTTGAATTAAAGTGATCGGTCATCGGACCGATTCAGGGTGCGTGGATCGGTCACCAGATCAATCCACTGCTTCGATGGGATTCCCAGCTCTTGCAGCTATACACACCTGATCGGTCACCAGACCGATCAAGGTGAAGCCTGATCGGTCACCAGACCGATCAGAATGGATCCTGATCGGTCACCCAGATCGATCAGGTAAGATGAACAGTTACTTTTTAATCAAATCCAAGATCCCTGATCAGTCACCGGACCGATCCAAGACTTTGATTAGCAAGGGAACTCACTCACCGTTTGCTCCCTGATCGGTCACCAGACCGATCAGGAGCAAGACAGCAAGGAAGCAGCCTGCTCCCTGATCGGTCACCGGTCCGATCAGGAGCCACACAGTAGATTCCCAATCTCACTGTGCGCTCCCTGATCGGTCACCAGTCCGATCAGACATAGCTGGATCGGTCACCAGACCGATCCACTCAGGAGCAGCGTGCCAACGTCCCTGATCGGTCACCAGACCGATCCAGAGACTCAACCCTAGCCCTCCAAGCTAGGAATTCATCCACCTTAGCCTTCCAAGCCAAGGATTTTCCATCTAACTCTCCAAGTTGGGAATTTGCACCTAACCCTCCAAGTTAGGACTTTTCACCTAGCCCTCCAAGCCAGGACTTTTCACCTAGCCCTCTAAGCTAGGACTTTTCACCCAACCCTTCCGAGTTAGAACATCATCCAACCTAGCCCTCCAAGCTAGGCACCTGACCCTCCAAGCCAGGACTTTTTCACCTAATTCTCCAGGATGAGAATTTGCACCTAACCCTCCAAGTTAGGACTTTTCACCTAGCCCTCCAAGCTAGGACTTTTCACCCAACCTTTCCGAATTAGGACTTTTCCAACACCTAGCCTCCCAGACTAGGACTTTTCCAAACACCTAGCCTCCCAGACTAGGACTTTCAACACCTAACCCTCCAGGTTAGGATTTTCCATCACCTAGCCCTCCAGACTAGGATTTTCCACACCTAACCTCCCAGGTTAGGATTTTCCATATCATGCCTAATCCTCGATCAGGACTTAATCATAATTATCATAATCATCCTCCTAAACTAAAATCGTTGTCAACACCAAAACAACAATCAGGGCCAGACTGCATCAACAATCTCCCCCTTTTTGTTGTTTGACAAATCCGATTTTAAGTTTAGGGATTCTCAATCAATATTCCAACTTTAGAATCATAGGGGAATCCAGATCCTCCCCCTACAACTTGATCCTGCTAAACTTAACCAAATCCACACTCTCCCCCTTTGTCGAACACCGAAAAGGAGCTAGAGGGGCTGTTAAGTTTAAACAAACTCCCCCTCAACCCTAGGGGTATCCCTACTCATCAAAAATGTGATAGTTTGTGGGTTAATCATACGACCGCATGAGAAAAGATATAGCAAGACATAGCAATCACATGCATCATATGAGTATGAAATATAGACTCCCAAAGCATGTCATAATAGTCATAAGTATCAAATAAACATGGCAATGTAATCATGAATATGGCAATGGATCAATCATGTAGATCATAGGCATATAAACAACATGACATCAACAATAAACATACGAAGATGTGATAAAAACATAATCATGGCATAACATGTAGTAGCATCATAACTAGTAGTCATCATACCATCCTCACTCAATAACATCTTAAGCAAGATAGAACAAAAAGGTCAGGATGTACACATCCGTCAAAAACAACAAACATGAACATAGAGCGGTCAATCATCAGCCGGATCATCGTCCGAATCAATGTAGATGATATCTCCTGTTGAAGGGCCACTGGGAGATGCACCATCTGGAAAGGTATGATGATACCATTCTTCATACCATCTGTCCTGGAAGGAGTGCATCTCAGAGACATCAGAGGCTAAAGCATCGAGACGGTGATCAAAAGTCTGAAACTCTGAGCGGACCTCCTGTCGCCAGAGCTCAGAGATATGCAATTCGTGCTCTAACTTCCGCTCTATCTCCGCTACTTGCCAGCGTAGATCAGGAGCCCACTCATCATAATCGGCAGTAGTAGCTGGCGCCCTCTGGTCACGGGCGGCTCTCGGTAGCTCCTCTGCATGTCTGCGAGCCTTCCACCGTAGCCCCTGAGTCCCAAGAACAATGCCGGACTGAGCAAGCATGCGACGATCCAGACGGCAGTCCTGTCGGGTCATGGGCACAATACGGCCCTGTGAAACATCTATGCCAACCGACGCCAGCCAGGCAGTGATGATGTGGCCGAATGGCATATAGACTAACTAGGATGAAGGCATACTGTGTACGATGATAGAGAAGTAAACCGAAGCCACTGGGTCAAAATCTAGCTGCTGATGCAACCCGTAAAGCATCAAGCAGTGGAACGGTCGAATCGCATCGAGATGTTTCGAGGTAGTGGGAAGGAGACAATTGGTGATGATTTTGAACAACACATAGTCAACAGGGGAAAGACGAAGAGCAGGAAACGTGGGAAAGTCACGGGTACACTCACCAGAACCCCCTGGCCTGGGGTGGCCTAGGAAGTGCTCGTAGATGGAATCAGGAGTCACTCCATCGAAGGGAACTGGAAGGGGATTAGGATGAACAGGATAGAGAAAGAAATCATTGCTTGATCTGCGACAGCCGAGAAAATCAGTAAAAATAGCTTGATTGAAATCAAGATCAATACCGGCAACACGGGTCCGCCACCCCGTGCTCCACCCAGTGCCCGCTCCACACATCATGTTACTATAGAACTCAGAGACCAAATCAAGGTTGATTGGTCCTTCAAAGTGCAATATGGGTTGAAGATTATAAAATTCAATTCGTTGTCGTATTGTTGGACAGTGTTCATAGATAAAAGTTGGGTCTATAGATCGACACGGCATGAGTTTAAAATTGTGCCATTGAAATTTGAGAGCAAGACCGATATTCTGAAATCTAGGATGCGGAGGAGATGGAGGGCTCGGAGGAGGTGTAGATGACAAAGGATTTTTCCCCCTTGAACTGTCCTCGAAAACCTCTTTTCCCTTAGCAGACTTCCTAAGGAGGTTGGGATTGATCAAATGATTTGGTACGATGGACATGAGTTGAATCACCAGAATTGATCATGAGATGAGACCCAATCAAAAGATAGATATAAAATTTTTGGTCATAAGATGAGAAAGCGGATCACGGCAAAGGCAAAAAGGATCACAGCAAGAACAAAAACATGGTTAGCTTCACAAACATATATTCTACGAATTGTTGTGAAAGGAAAACTGAAATCAAATCTTACTTAGGCGCCATTGAAGTTTGTTTGAAGAGATTGCTAGACTGAGAAAGGAACTTGCGATAGAGAGGGAGACTTCGAGCACGCAAGAACTTGGAGTTCGGAGAAAACGCCCGTAGAAGTCGCAGAAAAGCTCGCACGTGTGTGAAGACGGGAGACGCAAGGACTCTCTTGCTCGCTCGCACAAGGTTGCGCAGAGTGTTTCGGCGCTAGGTTTCGGCGCTGAAGAAGATTTTGCGAAGTTAATTGGTTGGTGGATCGGTCCACCAACCAGAATTTAATGTGGTTGATCGGATCACCGTTCGATCTGACCGCGTCCAGACCGATCAGGCCATAATCTGATCGGACTGGTCTGGTCCTGATCGGTCGGACGACCGATCAGACTCACTCCTGATCGGTCAGATGACCGATCAGGATTCGATCAGTAGGGTCTGAAGAGAAAACTCTGAGCTCCCTGATCGGTCTGTGGATCGATCCCCACAGGGTGCCAGATCGGTCCGGAGACCGATCCAGGCTAGCTCAGAACACTTAGTCAGATTTCGAGAGATCACGGCTTGCCTCGCAGATCGGTCTGTGGACCGAACACCACAGGAAGGGGTCAGATTGGTCTAGGGACCGATCAGCCCTATGCCTGATCGGTCCGGTGACCGATCAGGGTTCCTGATACGAACTGAAATGTTCAGTTTCAGAACTTCTGAAATTTTCATTAGAAATCTGATGAACTTTGTCGAACTTAGACATGATTTTCTGACTAAAATTGATCCCTGAACAAGAATCAAAAGTCCTTATAGGTTCAACAAACACTTTGACCCATCTTAATGAAGTCAAACTCAACCATCAATCAAATTCAAACAAGTTTTTACTCCAACTTCAAGTTTCCAATCAAGTTGCCTTGATTGGAATGTCCAAGTATGATCATGGAGCCATATACACATATGTTATGCAATGGGTTTCCCATACTTGGTCACCACCGTGATTATTATCTCGTTAACTCAATTCCTCAAGGGATGCAATAACATTTTGAGAAATTGAGTTAAACCTAACATCTCACCCCATATCTAGCAAACAAAAACGTTTTGTTAAACCTTATAATTTGTGTGAGATGTTCCCAAAGTTACCCAATTGTTCCCAACAATTTCGAAATAATCATGAAGGGTTTTGACCGCAATTTGAACATCATGAAGCGCGACACATTCCCAACTCACGTCTTAGGAAACTAAATTCATTCTCGGGGAGTGGTTTAGTGAAAATGTCAGCTAGGTTTGACTTTGACTCCACATAAGAGAGTATGATGTTCCCCCTAGCTATATGATCCCTAATGAAGTGGTGTCTTACTTCAATATATTTTGTCCTAGAATGATGGACCAGATTCTTGGTTAAGTTGATTGTGCTAATGTTATCACATAACACTTGCACACCCTTGTAACTCAATCCATAGTCCTCTAAGGTGTGAATCATCCACAACAATTGTGATATACTCTCTCCCATGACGATATATTCTGCCTCGGTAGTGGAAAGAGCAACACAATATTGCTTCCGACTCGACCAACTTACTAAGGACGATCCTAAGAATTGGCAGCCCCCACTAGTGCTTTTTCGGTCCAACTTACATCCAGCGTAGTCGAAATCCGTATAGCCCATCAAATCAAAAGATTCGGTACGGGGATACCAAAGACCTACACCAATTGTACCCTTGAGATATCTCAAAATTCGCTTAACAGCGATTAGGTGAGATTCCTTGGCACAGACTTGATATCTAGCGCACATACCTACAGCAAATAGTATATCTGGTCGGCTGGCTGTGAGGTATAGCAGACTACCTATCATGCTTCGATATTGAGTTAGGTCAACAGGTTTACCACTCTCGTCATTGTCTAATCTTGTGTTTATAGCCATGGGAGTGGTTACCTCTTTCGAATCACTCATATTGAATTTTCGAAGCATTTCAAGTGTATACTTTGATTGATGCACATGGATACCATCGCGAGTTTGCTTGATTTCAAGTCCAAGGAAGAAAGTCAACTCCCCCACTAGACTCATTTCGAACTCACTTTCCATGTGTCCAATGAACTCATTTAAATAGCCCTTGTTGTTTGAGCCACAAATTATGTCATCGACATATACTTGGGCTACAAATATATTGTCACCATCTCTTCGTAGAAATAGTGTAGGGTCTATTTGGCCTCTAACGAAGCCCTTCTCAATTAAGAATGTCGACAACCGCTCATACCAAGCTCGGGGTGCTTGTTTAAGGCCATAGAGTGCCTTTTTGAGCTTGAACACGTGGTTTGGAAACTCGGTACTCTCAAACCCCGGAGGTTGTTCGACATAGACCTCTTCTTTAATCAAACCATTTAGGAAGGCCGATTTGACATCCATTTGAAATAATTTGAAGCCACGGTGTGCTGCAAATGCAAGCATCAATCGGATGGACTCTAATCATGCCACGGGAGCATAAGTCTCATCATAATCAAGACCTTCAACTTGGCTGTAGCCCTTGGCTACCAAGCGTGCCTTGTTTCTAATGATTTCTCCCTTGTGGTTTAATTTGTTCTTGAAGACCCATTTGGTTCCAATAATGGTGGTCTTCTTGGGTCTAGGGACTAAGTCCCAAACTTGACTTCTTTCAAATTGACCTAGTTCATCTTGTATCGCGATAATCCAATCGGGATCATTTAATGTTTCATCAATTTTTCTAGGTTCAATTTCGGAAATTAGAGCAACTTCATTAACCTCATTCAGGAAGAATGATCTAGTCCTAACCCCTTGATGAATATTTCCAACAATTTGGTCTTGGGGATGACTAGAGGCTAATCTAGTTTGCCTTGGTGTTGGTGGTGCTTCTTGAATAGGTTCATTAGACACAAATTCAGCCTCAGGATCCGACTGATCAATGGGTTGCCTAGGCTCACCGTCATCAGACTCATCACCATCAACAACACTTGGAGATTCATTCAAACTAAGTCCCCTTAGTTCAAGTTGAACTCCTTCTACATTTTCTGATTGGTCAATTGATTTTGGAATTTCCTCAAAAACCACATCAGAAGACTCTTCAACTAATCTAGTTTTCTTGTTGTAGACTCGGTAGGTTTTACTAACGAGGGAGTACCCGACTAGTATCCCTTCATCAGCCTTTGCCGTGAACTTTCCAAGATGATCCTTGGTGTTTAGGATGAACACCTTACAACCAAACACCCTAAGGTGTTTAACCGTAGGTGGTTTCCCAAACCAAAGTTCATGGGGAGTCTTTCCTAAAAACCTATGGATCAGGACTCTGTTTTGCACATAGCAAGCTGTGTTTACAGCTTCGGCCCATAAGTAACTCGGGAGTGAGTACTCATTGAGCATGCTTCGTGCAGCCTCTTGAAGTACACGGTTCTTCCTTTCTACAACACCATTTTGTTGTGGTGTTCTAGGAGTAGAGAACTCATGTCTATAACCCTTATACTGACAAAATTCTAGAAACCTTTGGTTTTGAAATTCACCTCCATGATCACTTCTAATTGTCTTAATTGTTAATGATTTTTCATTTTCAATTCTTCTACAAAAAGAAATAAAAATATCTAAGGTTTGGTCCTTATGTTTTAAAAAGAAAGTCCAAGTATATCTAGTAAAATCATCAATAATAACAAAGCAATATCTACTTCCATTCAATGATATGATGGTACTACAATCAAATAAATCCATGTGAAGTAAATCTAATGCATTGGAAGTACTTACAGCGCTCTTACCTTTATGTGCAGATTTTGTTTGCTTACCCATTTGACACGCATCACATAATTTGTCTTTTTCATACTTGATGCTTGGTAAGCCTCGACTAGTCCTTGTTGGCCAACTTCCGGATGTTCTTCATGTTCACATGTGCTAGCCTCCGGTGCCAAAGTGTGGACTCTTCTTCTTTTGACATGAAACACTTAGCAAGAGCATTAGTAGCACTTTTAAATGAAACTTGATAAATATTGTCTACTCTTGCTCCTACTAGTACCGTGTCCAAGGTGTCATTTTGTCTAACTAGACATTGACTTGGTTGGAAGTCAATTGTGTAACCCGTGTCACACAATTG
This sequence comes from Boesenbergia rotunda, assembly GCA_024364735.1. Lineage (NCBI taxonomy): Eukaryota > Viridiplantae > Streptophyta > Magnoliopsida > Zingiberales > Zingiberaceae > Boesenbergia > Boesenbergia rotunda. The sequence goes on along the minus strand of JAGFNQ010002238.1, from coordinate 1,427 downwards.
ACTGACACTTAGGAGATTAAACTTCATCCCCTTGACTAGAAGGACATTTGAGATTCTAAGACATTCGGATATTTGAATGTCTCCTATTCCTATGACCTTAAGGCTACCATTGTTACCAAATGATACATTACCTCTACTCTTCTTGTGAAATGTGGTAAACAATGATCTATCCCCGGTCATGTGTTTGGAGCATCCACTATCAACGAACCAAGTTGATAGATGCTCCCCCTCAATCATAACCTACACAATTCGAAAAATAGAAGTCTTAGGTACCCAAACCTTGGGACCTAAAGCATCAACTAAGCATGACTTCGGCACCCATGCCTTGACAACTTTCTTTTGGATTTTGGGTGTCCTAGATTGTCTCATGTCAGTCCTAGACATGAGAGATACAAAAGAGGGTTCCTTAGGGCGGTACCCAATACCGGCCCTATTGTAAACCGCTCTTTGGGCATTTAAAATCATATCTAAGGTCTTAGAGCTATTTGAGAATTTCCCAAGAATATTCTTGAGCTTCTCAACTTCACTCTTCAATGATTGGTTTTTCCTCCACTAACTCATTGTCATGCAAATCACTGATTTCCTCAACCTTAGAGGATTCAAGCTTACAATCTCATGTTTCAAGATTTAATTTCATCTTCTAGTAATTCAACATGCAAGTCATCAATGTTATCATCCCTAGAAGCTTTCAATTGATCAATCTCTAATTGCAATGCTTTAACTTTTTTTTGGATTCTTGAGCATACTAGTTAAACATGCAATTGCCTATAACATTTTCAAGCTCGGGAGAAGTTACCTCTTCATCATCCGAAGATGATGAAGCCGTGTTTGCGGAGCTTGAAGATTCTTCACTGCTCTCCTCTCCAAGAGCCATGAGAGCCACTTGCCTTGTGCTCTTCTCCTCCTTCTCATCATCGGATGAACTAGAAGATGACTCATCCCAAGAAGCCTTCAAAGCTTTCTTCTTCTTCTTGGATTTCTCTTCTTTTCTTTTGGTTTCTCCTCCTTCTTAAGCTTCGGACATTCATTCTTGAAATGCCCTTTCCTACCACACTCAAAGCAAGATGCATTATTCTTATCAAGCTTGAATTCACTAGTGTTACCTCTCCTTTTGAAACGTCGGTCTCTTCGCATCATCCTCCCACAAGTTCGCCATTTCGGATGAAGAGGAGCCACTGCCATCTTCCTCGAATTGACTCGGATTCGGAAGAGGATGAAGATGATGAGATCTCTTCTCCTTCTTCTTCTCCTTCTTCTTCTTGTGATCCGGTCCCCTGCAACTAAGGCAATCCCCTTCTCCTTGGGGCCTTTGTTAGCCATTTCATGCAATTCCATCTCACAAAATAAATCATCTAATTTACAATAGATAAATCCTTGGATACTTTGTAGGCATCCACCATGGATGACCACAAAGCATTCCTTGGAAA
>JAGFNQ010002237.1:339270-384972 GCA_024364735.1 Boesenbergia rotunda | reverse complement strand
TTTTTATTCTATTCACATCCAAATATATAATATTTTAAAATATAGTTATTGATTTAAATTAATATATTTCTTTAGTATGAAATCAAATTTAATTTTGTTCTGATGTATATAAATATAAATATTGTGGGCACTTTTCTTCATGTTGTTGAGATTACTAATTGATAAATTGGTTCTCTCAGGACTCTCATGCAGATTTAGTTCCGAGTGTGCTCGATGCTCTTAATGAGGTAAAAATTTAACTGTTGTCTTTACCTAAGCAAATACCTATTTTTTTTATAAACAGTATTTATCAAGGAGTCAAGGTATCATTTTAAATCTGCCTTTATCATCGATGATTGTTATTATTTGCGAATTGTTTGTGCTTTTGATAATGTCACTATGTCGGACATGTCAGTTATATGGAAACAGCTTACTGTTAAGAATTACATTTTCAAATCTATCTTGATCTTCAGATTGCTTTTCACCCCTAAGTTCTTCCATCCCGCGTTGAGAAGGAGAGGCGAGCTATTCTTTCGGATTGCAAATGATGAACACATAGAGTATCGTATTGATTGCCAGGTGAGTAGGTAGGCATTCATGTGCTCCATGTTCAACAATCGACAATTATTAATATCTGTGTGGTTCTCCTAGCAGTTGCTTCAACATTTGCATTCAGAAAACAAACTAAGCAAAAGATTCCCAATTGGTTTGGAAGAGCAAATCAAGAAATGGGACCCAGAGAAAATCCAAAAGTTTCATGAGCGATGGTATTTTTCCTGCAAATGCTACATTGTACTTAGTAGGTGATATCGATGACATCCAAAGATAGTCACTCAAATTGAGGCGAGCTTAATTGAAACAGTTCCTTTCCTAGTTGTATATGTGCTATAACTTCATATATTTGGTACTAACTATTGAATTGTAACATAGTTTGTCTTTGAAGGAACTCTTGCAAAGAATGAAACAGAAAATGTTTGATACTCCCAGTAAGTTTTGGTGCCATGGCTAGTTTTCTTGTTCCGAAGCTGCCTGGTGGCCTTGGTGGAGGTCTTTCTAATGAAAGATCTTCCATTTCTTTGATCAACCAATGTTGACAAAAAGAGAGAAGCAGTCCGTCAGGCCTCCTGTGGAACATCAGTGGTCACTTCCAGGACTAGGTCACAGTGCTAAGCCTCCAGAAATATTCCAGCATGAGTTGGTTCAGAATTTCTCATTAAACATGTTTTGCAAGGTAACACATTACCACTAGATAATAGATCTATGAGATTACTCTGTATGCAATAACAGCTTCATGAATGCATTCTCTATTTAACTTGTAGAATACGTTGAGAGTACTTTGAGAGTAAAACCTTGTTCAATGTTAGATCATTATTGAATTAGTTATTTTGATGGAAATCGGAAATCAGGTTAGGCCTATCGACTTCTTTCTATAGTTCACATTACTTGGATCTGTTGACTATTATCTCCTATTTTGTCGTAGAGCATTCTTTTGCACATTTTGCACTTTCTGGAATATGATAACTTCTAAAACCCACATCTAGCAACATCCATAGTGAACTAGAATGCTGTTGGCTTTAACCCACCTTGAGTTAACTTTTTTGCTGCTTTTTTATATGAAAGTTGGTCAAGTTTGATTGCATTCTATGTGATTTATGGGAATGCTTTACTATTCAATACAATGTCTTGAGCAGATTATGTTGAATGTAAATATTTTGTTAGAGATGATCATCTTAGAAAACTATCCAACATGTAGTTTCATTGACATGATCCACATATGGCTTTTTCTGTTGCTGTCTTGTTCTTGTCTGCTGATCTTGGCATGTTCTGTTGGATGGAACTTTTGAATTTTAAACATTTTATGTACTATGTTTTTATTAGTGAAATTTCAACGTGGCCATTTCCCGGACATGCATTGTCAGTGTGTGGCAAAAGGCAATGAAGCTAAAAGCTTCTTTCACTATTGATAAAAGATGTGACTGAATAATCAGATTATTCTCAGGGAGGATTGCATTGGACTCACCAATCAGCATAAATTATGTCAACAACCTCAGGAACATGAATAGGATAAAATCCCTTTACTTGACCACATTGAAAGCATGTTTGTTACATTGTGGTGTATTATGCTATGATGTTTCATCAGATACACATCCTAACTTGTTAGCTTTCTGAAAACCTGTTCTATTTCAATAGGGTATGTCTCGCTGAACTGGCTAATGGCTCTTATATATATATATTTCTTTTAGATTCCAGTGAACCAAGTTTGCAAATATGGAGACCTGCGAGTTGTCTTGATGAAAAGAATATTTTTGACAGCTTTGCACTTCCGCGTCAACACTCGATATAAGGTAATTACTTCCAAGGATATTATCTTGAGGCAATGCATTCAGGATCATTATAATGGTTGATATTTATATTTCTTTGCTGGGGCACAGACAAAATTGAGTCTCGTTCCAAATCTCAAGTTTTTCATTAATTAGTCACTTAATGAGGTTGTTTAAGTTAGATTGCCCAATCTCAGTTTGAGCATCCGAATAAGTAAATCGGTTCTATTCTTTCCTAATTTTTTGTTATCTTACAAAATGTTAAAAATTGATCATGATTTTTTTTCTTCAAAATTACTCACAATGTTCTAAAGAACAGCCTAGGTTTGATATATATGATTTTTTAAGGGGTCCAATCTACTAGGTAGGTTAGTTGGCGCCTTTGAAGCCATCTAGAAAGAAACATAGTTTAGTTTATTACTACCCAAGAACTTATATGATGATTTTTCTCAGCTAAAAATATCTAAAATTTTTTTCTCAACTAAAGGATTATTATAATGGTTGATATTTATATTTCTTTGCTGGGGCACAGGCAAAATTGAGTCTAGTTCCAAATCTCAAGTTTTTCATTACTTAGTCACTTAATGAGGTTGTTTAAGTTAGATTGTCCAATCTCAGTTTGAGCATCCAAATAAGTAAATCGGTCCTATTCGTTCCTGAATTTTTGTTATCTTACAAAATGTTAAAAATTGATCATGATTTTTTTTTTTCAAAATTACTCACAATGTTCTATAGAACGACCTAGGCTTGATATATATGATTTTTAAGGGGTCCAATCTCCTAGGTAGGTTAGTTGGCGCTTTTGAAGCCATCTAGAAAGAAACATAGTTTAGTTTATTACTACTCAAGAACTTATATGATGATTTTTCTCAGCTAAAAATATCTAAAAAAAGATTTTCTCAACTAAAGAATATTTATTTTTGTGATTGTGGAATAGTGTATTAAATGTGTTATATCGTAAATTACAAGTTTTGAATGATTTTTGTGCTACATTGTATTATTATTATTATTTACATTGCGTGGATGACATATATCTTCTTCTAGGTAGAGTTGTTAATTGGATGGATTAATTAGTGTACTTTAGTCAAAGTATGCTAGTCATATTATCAAAATTTAATATTTGGTTGTATATTCTTCCACATATGCCCTCACGTAGCACAGGTCGGTTGCTTACTGTTTGGAAACACATTCTAAAATTGCTAATCGCACCTTGATTTGCCTCCTTGGAAAAATATTTTAATTTGCCCCTCGGCTCAAAATCCTAGGTACTCCACACATTTACCAGAAAAGTTTAGTTGTATGTGATGCATCATCTAGTTTTTTACACGGATTAGAACATGCTATTTGGTAAAGTTCGACCACAATCTCTACAATGGTATGGAATCATAGCTCCAGTTAGTTCTAGAAATGCGTCAGGGTAACTATTTTTTTGAGGAGCTCTACCTATTTAGCATGCACATCCTTTCTTTTGCAATTGGATGAAACTAGTGCCTTAAAGTTAGAGGGAATATGACCTCATTCAATTATATCTAGTGACCCTAGTGTTATTACATGATGATGTAAAACTCCTTATCCTGAGTAAATATTATGTAGTCAAGTTTTTGTTTCCTTTAAAAAAAACAGTCACCCTTTGACTTGAGCTCCAGGTGTTCATACCAACTATATCATACTAATAATAGTAACAGTATATTCAGCAATTGGGTTGCTTGGGTTACAATACCTAGACCTGTACGCACTATTTGATGGATATTTCCTGATGTAACTTGAGCTTCATGAATGATGTTAATTTCATATTTGTTATTTTATGTAGGAATCTTGAAAATGGGCTTGTGAGTACTTTTGATTTAAATTGCTTCTAGTATTTTATGACTCGAAATTTGCAGAGTTCAAATCCTCCATTTACATCAATTGAGTTGGATCATAGTGATTCAGGAAGGGAGGGATGCACTGTTACCACTCTCACTGTGACAGCAGAACCTAAAAATTGGCAGAGTGCTGTAAAAGTTGCTGTTCAAGAGGTTTGTATGAATAATGTATTTTTTAATGCTACTGAAAAAAAGTTTTAGTTGGTTTAATATTGTATCTGAAATTCTAAATTTATGACTGATTTGAGACTAGTTTTTGATAACTTGATTGATTGAGATAACTTTTTGACAACTGTTTCTAGATGATGAATCACAATCCTGTATTTTGTTTATTTCCATGCCAATTCAAGCTTTCTATGTTGTTGAATCATAAGATCTTTTAGCCTGACTTTTCTTCCAACCACCTGCAAAATTTGTAGGCCAATTTATTCTCGCTTCAGAATTCCCCTTTTATGCACCAACACTGCATGAGCTTTTTTTGTTTCTGTAATTGCACATTCGACGTGTCTAAAATCTCTCAATAATTCAATCCATAACCATTGGAGCTTCTTGTATATTTTACTTTTCTTTGTTATAAACATATTTAGTATTTATTATCACTTGGTTGCATAGGTTAAAAAAATGTGAAGTGTAGTGGAGTTGGTGTTATACCTTTTGGATATTATTGAGGTCCATGATTTGTGCTTTCCCATCAGGTTCGAAGACTGAAGGAGTTTGGTGTCACGAAAGGAGAACTAACTCGTTACATGGATGCATTGCTGAAAGATAGTGAGCAATTGGCTGCAATGGTTGACAGTGTTCCTTCTGTTGACAACTTGGAATTTATTATGGAGAGTGATGCTCTTGGTCATACTATAATGGACCAGAGACTGGGACATGAGAGTTTGGTTGCGGTTGCTGAAACAGTAACACTTGAAGAAGTAATATTATAGTTCATGTTAATAAGGGTCATTCATTATAAACAAATTTTATCTTTCTAGATGCCAATAGCCCCGACCCCAATTAGCGGGATAAGGCTTGGTTATTGTTGTTGTTTCTGTTGTAGATGCTAATAGCCCACTTCTGCTTTCAGGTTAACTCCATAGGTGCAGAAGTGTTGCAGTTCATTTCAGACTTTGGTAAACCTACTGCACCACTTCCTGCAGCTATTGTTGCCTGTGTTCCCGCCAAAATACATACTGATGGGGTGGGAGAATCACAATTTAAAATTCATCCTCATGAAATCAATGATGCTATAATAGCAGGTTTGAGGGAACCCATACATGCTGAACCTGAGGTATATCTTTTCCTATCTTACTTGGAATCTAGTTTCTGATCAGTTTTTTCTATGGTTTGTACTCTGCATAGTAATATAAATGCTATTATCATAATCTAATTTGAAGTTCTATTTCCACAAAATGAATCTCAAGTTTAAACTCATATTGATAATTATAAGAAAGTGATCTGAAATAACTAAGGTTGCTTTCATCATAATTATATTGAAGAGCAATTATGGTTTGTCATATGTTGCTTTCATCAAGCCAAGCTTCTTATGCTCATAGGGAGCTTCTACTTTTTGAAATATCTTCACAATGTGTGAATATGTCTAACTATCCCCATGTTAGTTTCTTGATTTCATGTCTTTCCCTCTTAACTAGATTGTACATCTTTTCTTAGAAGCATGTGTAGAAATGGCGCAAAACTGGTAAATGGTAATAGTGTGTTGTTTGTTCGAAAGTAAAGTAGGATCTAAAATTGTTCCAGGCATATATTGCCAATTTCCTTGCATTTTTTATTAGAACTTCCAATTATGTTCATTGCTCAAATTTGTGAACCTATGATAACTATGATGGACCATGCATTCTTCCAAAAAGGAAGAGAGCATGAATAATTAGTCAAACTGATCAGTAACCTTTGGATAAATATGATCCTTTGTCAATGCTAATGGATATCTATAATCATCTGTATGACTGCTACTGTTTAATTTCTCGTTAATCTCTTGTACATATTTATATCATTCTTAACAGCCTTACTTTGAATTGCTTCAAATCTGATCTGATACTATTATATATATATTTTTCTGGCTACTGTAACTATAATTCACATCTTGAGTTTTGTATATTAACATTAAAAATGATGTGTTTATTATTAAGGGCAACACCAGCAGTGTGAATTTGAAAAGTGTAAATGCAAATCTAACGTCTACATGTTTAAATGTAAGATGGATTTAAGCAGGTCTGATCTGGTTATATGCTTAATTCCTTCAAAAATTATGAGTACAAGAAAATGGCACATACAATTTTGCAAAATTTGCCCAATGGAAGTGATGATTCAAAAGCTGCTTTTACCGTTGGCTTTGTATTTTTTTTTTTAAATATGTGGTTTTCTCATCCAGGTCAATTATCAGTTTCTACTTGAAAACATGGTTTCAATTTATATAGAATACCTGGCATGTGTTCTGCAATCATATAGGTTCCTTAATTGTTGATTTCTCTCTGCAGCTTGATGTACCAAAAGAGCTAATAAGTGAGTCGTTGCTGAAGGAGTTGAGAGTGCAAAAAAGCCCATCTTTTGTTCCCATCTTAAAGGATGGGAATTTGACTAAGATATTTGACAATGAAACTGGCATAACTCAGCGCCGTCTTTCAAATGGGATTCCTGTAAACTACAAGGTAGTTTTCCATTGAAATGTTTTGTGATTTTGATCTTGATTTTATATCTACTTGTCTGTGCATAAACTATGCAGTCCATTTTCAAGCAACAAGAACCTATTGGCTATTAGGGGCCAAACTAAAAACATCAAGATCATCAATATTGAGACCAATCAAGCAATTATATTCAATTGAAGACTGAAGAGAAACCAATTAAGTTCATATCTATAAAACTAACATAATAACTTTTAGGATAATATCCCATGTGGCGCTAAACTACAAAAATTAAATACCAATTTACCCAAACAATTGATGAAATTTTAAAGGAAAACTATTTTTTCCATATAATTATTACTTTTAATACCTAAATATGTTTCAATTATTAGCCCCCTCCTCCATGACCACAAGGACCATAAAAGAGGTATAGTTTAAAAATCATTACACCAAGTTACCAAAATGGAAACTAGCTATCATAAGTGAAATTTACATGGTTCACCAGTGTTGACTGTGCCACCCCCATGTATCACCTGTTGATTAAGTAATGAAAATTAAAACCCTATGAAACTGGTTTAAGTCATTTAAACCCAAATTAACTTGGATCCATTTCCAAGTGATTACTCAATTGTTTAGATATGTAATATAAAGTGTAACTTCTGATATTTCGCCTACCTACCCATAACCTATGTTGGATACCTGACACTCCGAGCTAACACTTTGGCCCTATTCATGATGTGTAAAGTCATGTTAGATGCCACATCCATGTCTCATACTAGTATTCATGTTTGAGCAACATAGCATGTGTAATTGTATACAAACATTATATTAAATAATCAATTAACACATGATAACTCATTTTAAACCCATAATTAAAGTTCAGATTCTTGGTCCTATGGTTTTTACCTAACACATAACGATCAGTCAATGTAAGCTCTGGGACCTACTTATATTGTACATATGCCTTCTCTGGCTCTTGCTTTGTGATTCTAACTCCTAGTACTCATCCAATGTATATTGATAGACATGTGGACTAACCAATTCAAATAGAAAATGGCCTAGGAATAGTATGTAATTCAACCAATTGAAAAGTATGATGTTCACGATGGATATTTCAATGTTTTCATTTAATACAACACACTTATTCAAGTATTTAAAAATATTTCAATGCCTTGTAAGGTATGTTATAAGTTGAGGTGCTTGTTATACTTTGTCAACTTGTTTATACTAAGATTTAAAAAATCCTATGCAAGTGATATGGTTGAGCCATGACATAACCAATACTCATTTTGAAATGATGTTGATAAAAGTGATTTGGCTCAATTTTTCTCATTGTTGGATTTGATTAAAATTTCTTCATCTTTGATCAACTAGTGTTTATTTTTCTTCTTTTTTCTGTGTTTTTTTTGTATAGATTACAAAAAATGAAGCTAGGTGTGGTGTCATGCGTCTCATTGTGCGTGGTGGAAGAGCAGCTGAAACATCTGAATCAAAAGGAGCTGTTGTAGTAGGTGTTCGAACTTTAAGTGAAGGTGGATGTGTTGGTAACTTTTCCAGGGAACAGGTGTGTTCTTTGTAAGAGTGGAATTGATTGTTTTCCCCTTTAAAATGTTATTGTGCATAGACATATGACAATTTTCAGTTTTGAGAATTGGTTGCGGTCTTTATTTGACTTAAAATCTAGTTTCAACTTCAAATTGTTTGTACGTAATCAGAACTAACTGGTTTTATATCTTTATTAGTGTGGGTTTGCAGTGGCTCTGTCTTGGGATGTTTTTTTTGATAATTCTGATCGATTTTTTTTTAGAAATTCATTGCTACTTATATATTCTTTTAAGCTAGGCTCGAGGACAAATAGATGGGTTTCTGGTAAAGACAGCTTATGTGCTTTGTATAGAATTAATTGTTGCTTAAAGAAAGTTGCTAGATTAATGGGGATTGATAGTTCTATTACTGTAATAATCAACAAACTGAACTGTATACTATGAAAAAGAAATGATCCACTTATTAACATAGCAATATCGGAGAAAATATCTAGGTATCCAACCAATTATGGGAGTGAAATGTATTGTTTCTTGAGCTGCTTTGCAACATGTTGATTCTTCTTCTCTACTCCAGGTAGAACTTTTCTGTGTTAATCACTTAATCAATTGCTCGCTAGAGTCCACCGAGGAGTTCACTGCAATGGAATTCCGTTTTACTTTGAGAGATGATGGAATGCGTGCAGCTTTCCAACTTCTTCATATGGTACTTGAGGTAACTATTTTGTTCCAAATCCATTTTCAAGTTTATCCCTGTAGAGATTAATTTCCTGTGCTGTACATTCATAGTTAAATTTATGTACAATGATTTTTGCTGAAAATTTTAGTCAAGGGTACTTCAATTTACACTAGATCAAGTTAAAGCTTATATGCTTCTTATTGTGACTGTCTTTCAGCACAGTGTTTGGCTAGAAGATGCATTTGATAGAGCAAAGCAGTTGTATTTATCCTATTATCGTTCAATCCCGAAAAGCTTGGAACGTTCAACTGCTTGCAAACTTATGCTTGGAATGTTAAATGCTGATGAGAGATTTGTTGAGCCAAGTCCAGAGTCGTTAGAAAATTTGACACTTCAATCAGTTAAAGATGCTGTTATGAATCAGTTTGTTGCAGACAATATGGAGGTGGACAATTTTTTCTCATCATTTTGTTCTTTATAACTGATTTCTTTTTGTACTGAACTTTTTATCCTTTTAATCTTATCTTTGTTGGGTTGCTAATAAGGCATAAACCGTAAATATTGTTGGATACTTACATTAGAGTGTCTTTGACCATCTGCTGTTCTTGCAGGTTAGTATCGTTGGAGATTTCACTGAGGAAGACATTGAAGTCTGCATTCTTGATTATCTGGGTACAGTCAGTTCAAAAAGCTCCAAAGTTAAGCAGGATATTGAACCAATTACTTTCCGTCCTTTCCCATCGGACCTGCATTTCCAGCAAGTATGTAATCATAATCCTTTTCTTTAGCGAGGTTGGTTATCAAACAATATTAAGGGTTGCTGGACAAGTCGCAAACATCTTTATTTTGATAAAGAAAATAGAGAAATAGTAGAAGACAAACAATTTCTGGAGTTTGAGATTACATAGAGATCTCCACCAAATGAATGGGCACCTATATACCCAAGTCCAACTAAAGTAGACTACAACCCTCAAGGGTTTAACTATACTATTTGTGTTGGAAATGAGAGAATTCAGTACCTTTAATTTTGGAAAGTAAAACGGGAAAAACTATTTATGAAGTTTGAGATTTGGAGATACTGGTCTCTTTGTTTGAATATTTTTTTTTACTTGCACTCTATCTCGTTCCTAGATGCCATTGAGTTAGCTGTTTTGATCTTGTGTTCATGAGTGGTGTCAAATTATGTGTGAACAAGGACAATTTGGATTTGTTGGTTACATCTTTTGGATTGAGAAATATAGAATAACTAGGCTAAAATGGATTTGGAGTTGGGAGTCTTGGTATTGTCTATTTATTTTGTTCTCTCTTATGTCAGTGCTATTTCGCTTCACCTTGGAACTGCTTGGCTTAGAATTTTGTGGATAACAACCGGTTGATTGTTTCTTGATATAAAGACATACTCAGTGTTTGCTCAAAAGTATTTTTCCCATTAACAGGTACACTTGAAAGACACTGACGAGAGGGCATGTGCATATATTGCAGGCCCAGCCCCAAGCCGTTGGGGATTCAATGCTGAAGGAAAAGACCTTTTCGAATTGATAAATCCATCAAGTATGAATGGTAAATTATGTCAAATTGCTGTATATGTTTATCTATTATTATGCCCCCACATATAATGCTGTGTTGAACCATTAAATAGAGATGGTTCATGTCTAGTAACCAATGTTTTTCAAAAGGTTTCTTGATGACAATACAAACAACGTAAGGTGAAAAAATATTTTCACAAATTATTTAATGAGCACTCATAAAACAATCTGATTATGTCAAGAAAATTATCAAATTTAGGAACAAGTTATTTACTTGAAATATTTGATTTGAGCTTGGAAGAATTTAGGAGATCAGGTATAATATAGCCAACTAAATTATTCAATAAAACTTTAACAACTAAGATGCCTAAAAATAGAGGAAAAGTTATCCCAATTTATAAGTAAAGGCAGTGCACATTGATCCAATCTAGTCAATGAGCCATAACATGCAACTTTGGAAAAGGTTATCGAACAGAAATTAAGCGTTGAGACAAATGCTTTCAAAAAATTTAATTTGGTTTATAGACGCTTATTTAATAAAACAATCTAATGAGCAAAGAATTAACAAAAGCGTGCTTCTCAAAATTAGTTTGGATAATTCCTAGTTTCCTTGAGGCCTGAACTATTGACTACTCAGTAACTCACATTTCCCCTCAAAAAACAATAATTCTTTACCAGTGTTGCTGTAATGAACTTATGCTTGGAAAAAGAGAAATAATGATATCTTAGAAATTATTGAGGTGCTTCTCAAGTGATGATATTTGCTAATCATATAGCATGTGAATTTCTTCTACCGCACAAGCTGACGACTTATTCAAATACAGGAGAAATGCCCAAGACAAATGAATCAATTCTTCTGGAAGAGGAAGCCATTGAAAAGAATGTTGAACAAGGTCTTCGATGTCATCCCCTATTCTTCAGCATTGCCTTGGGTCTGCTAGCTGAGGTTATAAATTCCAGGTACACTCTTTTTCAATGTTTCATTCTTTCTGGAAGATCTCTACACTTTAACTATGTTTCTTTGTTCCTTCCGGAATAGCCATTTCAACCTTCAAATTTTAAGAAAAACCATGTCCCAGTTATTTCTTTGGTTTATTTTTGGCTTTGATTTTATTAATTCATTTTGCTAAGTTGTTTCATTGATGCTCTTGCAAGTATATTGATAAGTGCTTCCCAATATGTTCTAAATACCCTGGTGATGAATAAGAAATAAAAAAGTGATGGGTGGATGCTTCAAATTGATGTTGCCAAATACATGGTGTGCTTGAATCTTGGATCATAATCTTCTAGGCTTAGATTTGACTTCATTTCTTGTTATATTTTCTATTTACTCTATGTTATCTTTGCATGCCAGTTCATAAAAATTAACTTGCTGTTTGAATGAGTCTGCAATTGACTTCATTGGAAAATGGAATCACAGAACAGTATCCAAATTGCTCTGGAAGTCACGTTGATTATCACTTGTTCTCTATTTGTAACAGTCTTCCACCTCTCCACTATGAGCCTATGGTGGTATTCCTACCACCCCAGGACCTGTTACCACAGGTTGTTTTATTGAAGGCTTATTTATAAAGGAGATGATGGATCAGTCCATTTAGTTAATGGCTTCAACCCTTTCCTTTTTGCCTTTAGATAATTGAGTTGCCCAAGAAGTTCAATCCTTTAGATAATTGAGTTGCCCAAGAAGTTCAATCAAGTATGTTTTGGTGGATTATCACTATGATCCTTAGGAAGTTGTACCTATTGTTGTGGAAATGAAGCAAGTATTTAGTGATTCCCAGTAGGCAGCATCAGATGAGTGTTTAAGACCTTGATTATAACTAACAATTCCTTTTCTTTTCATAGTCATTCCTTTATAACTTATATAAGCTTATGAACCTTTTACCTGGTTGCCTATCCTTTTGATTTTTGGTTGTAAATTATAAATATGATATGCTATCGCATCTATCCGATTGCAGGCTTTTCACAACAGTAAGGGATTCTCTTGGGCTGACATATGATGTATCGTTTGAGTTGAGCCTTTTCGATTGGCTGAATCTTGGATGGTATGTTATATCAGTTACCTCTACTCCAAGCAAGGTATGCATTCATTTTATCACAAATTGACTCAGCGTTGGTTAATTTTTATGCTCATTCAAATTGCTAGATGCATTAACCTATGCAATTTCTTTTTTAAGGTATATAAAGCTGTGGATGCCTGCAAGACTGTTCTCAGAGGTTTACACAGTAACAAGATATCCCAGAGGGAGTTGGATCGGGTCAGTGAACATTTTTCTAGCTTATTATTTTAGGTGTTAGTTTCATTTGTCACCTGCAAAGTGAATTTGCAAATTAATAGTTTAGCGAATATCATATATATAAATATTATCTATGGGATATAGGTCTAGTTGCTCATATGAAATTAAAAGAGAAATAAGGCCGACAGGTTATTGCACTTGTTACCATCCAAATATAACCATCCAACTCAGATTTTCTTTTTTGTTATCACAGTTTGGTTTTGTATTTCAATTATTTTCTCAACTTGTACATATATGCTTGTGACTTTGATCATTGGAAGAGTTGGTGTGTGAATACTTCAGTTGTACTTCTTGTAGTATGACTTTGACACTGAATAGGTGTTGTAGTGATAATTAACATCAACTTAACTTTGATGGCAGGCGAAGAGGACTCTTTTGATGAGACATGAGTCTGAAACTAAATCAAATGCTTACTGGTTGGGATTGATGGCCCACCTTCAATCTCCATCTATTCCAAGGAAGGTAAAGTTAAATGCTGCATATACTTCCCTCAAGTTTATTGTTGAAGGTGTGCCATTTTAAGGAATTGATTTAAGTTGAATGATATGAAAGATCATTCATCTTATTTGTTTTTTTTTCCATTTGTCTTCTTTTTGGTCTCCTACCATTCAAGAAGTGATGTGTTTGTTAAGGCTCATACTTCACTTCATAGCCCCAAATCACCTCTAGTCTGCAACATTAAAGCTAAAGGCACCTTTGTAGTCACAGAGGTACACCTATCACTTTTACGTAGGATTTGATTTATTGTAGTCAAGGTTGCATTTCCAAACCTTAGGATCTTATAATCATACCATTCAAACTGGCCTAAACGACACAAATCCTTACTACGATCTCAATTGAGCTAGGATCTTGTGAAATTACTATTTAATCCTGTCCTTGCTTAGTAAAAAAAAAATGATTAACGAGATTTTTTCAACCAACCTCGGGCGACCGGCCCGGCCACACGGAAGTTTCCCACCGGCCGCCAGGGTAAATCGGAAAGCGCTTGCAGTGAGCGGTCTAGAAGCCCAGCGCCCCAGAGTTCGCGCCCCATTTGGAGGAAAAATTCCTGCAAATGCGCCGTAGCTGGGGATCGAACCGAGGATGCCTGGGATAACGACTAGTCGCCCTACCGCTGCACTATAGCCCCGGTGGCCCTGTCCTGGCTTAGTGTTCCTATGAATGTCGTAGATTCCAATAGCCACATCTACATAGAGTATAGTGCACACGCAATTAGACATTTTGAAAATTAATATTTACTACAATTATTTTATTTTATATCATCTGAGAAAACTTTCAATTATATAAAAGTATTTTTCAAGAACAGCCCTTTTAATTATTGTCATTATCCTCCATTTTTTGAAACTATAATCATTCCATAGAATGAGATGGTGCTACTTACTATATAAATATGAACTTTTTTTATATATACACTACATGAGTTTTTTTTTATGCTTCAGGATATTATATTGACAATGGCACAGGCACGCCTCCGGTATTGGTGCCCCCTCGAGGCCGAGCTGATGCGTAGCGGAATAGGCGTTGAATGTTTTTATAGTTAGGTTTAATTAAATTACTTGGGTTTATAATTTTAATCAATTCTTAGTTATTATTAAGATAATCTAGATAGGCTTAAAGCCTAATAAAATTATTCCATTGATATGGTGCTCGACTCCTGTTCGCGACTCTCACATACATCCAGGCGCCTGGATTACTTCCGAGCCTAGTTTAAAGTTTCGTTCCGTGTCGGACGACACGGGCGATACTTATTGTTCCGCTATCGATCCGAAACCGGCACAGAAGTCATCGTGATTTCGTGTGTGCGTCACGCAGCGACGGGCGGAGGCGGCAACGGAGGGAGTCCTCTAGCGCGCTGGAGGAAGAAACGCCACGCGCGTGGCCCATTGCCACTTCGCATGTGCCGCCGGAGGCATCGCGAGACTCCTCCGGCCCCGCTGGATGAGTCGCTGGACTCCTCCGACACCGCCAGAAGCTCCACCGGACGACGCTTGAGTCGCTTGTCGCACGTGCAGCCTTCGCCTGTGCCATGGCTCGTGAGCGCGAGGTTTATGTTAGGAATTGTTTATAAAACATTTCCTCACATAAATATTTATCTCAATAAAATATTTAAAAATATAATTAAAATTAAATAAGTTTTATTAATTAATTTTCTAAAAATTATTTTTAATGTTTTAAATATTATTTAAAAATTCTAAAAAAATATAAAAAATCTAAAAAATTTCTAAAAAATCAAATTTATATTTTGATATTTTTTTATTTTTTATTTTTACTGTTTTATTATTTAATTAATATTTTGATCATTTTAAATATATATTATTTAAATTAATAATTAATAAATGAATAAATAATTAATTTATATAATTATTATATGTAAAGTAGCATTTTATGTTAATTTTTATATTTATTATAGATAATATTTTTTATCTTAGAATAAATTTGAAATTTGGATTCATAAATATTACGATATTAAACTTTTTTACTTTTAGGATTCTTGCATCATAACATATAAAGTTTTGACATTAGTAACTTAGTAAAGTAACATATTATGATTTATCAATTTTAATTCGAGTTATTGATAGATCAATTTTCTTTAAAGAAAATTATATTTAATTTTTTATAACGATATTAAGTTGTTCAATAATTGAGAATTTATATAAAATCAATATATAGTTTATTTTTAAATTATACACAATAAATATATTTATCTAATAATTGTTATATATAAATACAAAAATATCGAAATCATACCGGCACGACACGATACGATGCCGAAACCGTGTCGTTCTAGTCTGAAACCGAAACCTCAACACGAGTCGAGATTTTAAACCTTGCTTTCGAGCGCCTCACACATAGTCGGACATTGGGAGGCACCATAACAACCCTATATATATATATATATATATATATATATATATATATATATATATATATATATATATATATATAAGATTTTGATATGTTGCCCGAGTGCTCGACTGAGTGGTCGGGGTGCTCAGAAGTAATCTGGGTACCCCAAATGAATGCACTTGGGTGCTCGGAAGCGACCATAGTTTGTAGAATTACGATCCTACGCAGAATCGATTTGGGGTCATGATCGGATCGTAAAATTGTACGATCCTAACAAATACCTTTAAAATGAAAGAATATAAAATTTCTTTTATCACTATAATGATAATAATCACGTTCAACCTCAAGAATATTCCATTGATTGTAAGATGATCCAATTTAACGGTAAGTTATTAGACAATAGACATCTAAAAAATCATCATTTTAGGAAAAAGATATGACAGAATATTATTGATAAAAAACTAACTAAAAAATAATTAAACAGATGTTAAATAATCTTAAAACTTTAATCCTAACTCTGTAAAAGACGAAAAAAGATAATAAAGAAAGACAAAATCTTCTAGGCCTCTAAAAAGACTTTAAATAATATTTTTTGGGATTCAACCTTAAAACTAACTATGGATCTTTGAATGAGTTTTGATTTGATATTATAGGTCTTGTGGTTCACTTTGAGTTAAAAGTTATAACCGCTTACAACTTTCATCGATGTTGCTCTGATTCTACTCCGATCCTGTCTGATTCTGTCCAATCCTACCGATCCTGCTATGAAAATCGATTCTGCACGATCCAGGATCGATTTGTGATTTTGAATTGTATGATCCTACGATCTAGGATCGCAATTTTGCAAGCATTGCCCCCGACCATTAAGGTGCGGACGAGTGGCACGGCAAGTGATTTGGTAGCGTATCACTTCTCTCTCTATATATATATTTAAAAAAAATTATTTTTTATTTTTAAATATTTAGATAAAATTTTTAGTTTTAGTTAATATATTTTATATTTAAAATATATCAAAACCATATTATTTCGGTCCGGACTAAAACCTCACGGTTTGAAATTTTAAATATGTTCAGTTATCTTAGTAGCTGCCTTTATGTGATTAGTTGGGGAGTATTGAAAATTGTTATTTAGTTGAGATTTTCACCATATATTACTGAACACTTCATGTTTTTCAATGTATGAATTTGCTTGAGGTTTTTCTCCACCAAATATGGGTAGTTTTTGTGAGTTCAGGTCTTTTGAAATTATCTCGAGTTATTAAGTTCACTTTGTTTTTGTCTACTCTTTCAGTTTTGTCTTGATTCTCTAACCATTTGATTGGAGCAGGATATATCATGTATCAAAGACTTAACTTCATTGTATGAGGATGCAACTATTGAGGACATATATGTTGCGTATGAGCATTTGAAAGTAGATGACGCTTTCCTATTTTGTTGTGTTGGAGTTGCGGGAGCTAATGCAGGCGGTGATGATATGCTTGGTATGATCCGTGTCTCATAACTTTCTGAAGTGTTTATTAATGTGCATAGAATCAAATTGTCCATTGGTTAAGCATATCGCTTGGAAAACAAGTCAGTTTTGATGCAAGGTTTCAATAGATAAACAAAATTCAATCTGGCCTATGCTGTTAGTTTATTTAATCAACAAAGTTTAAGTGGAAAGAATAGTAGTTTGTATCCATGTAGCTGATTACAAAGAATCAAAAGAGGATGATACCTATGTTTTTTGGAATGCCACTCGGATCTACTGTTTACTCATGGCTAATAATTTGTCTTTATAGGGATAATTCTATTTTTTGGTAATTACATTTAGTGCGATTCTTGCATACCAATATTTCATAATTCCAAGTATTTTTCTTGTATCAGATTGTTTTGATTCTATTTATCAATGAACAGACATTGGAGAGGAAGAGTCAGATGCTGGCCATCATGGAATGTTGCCTACTGGGCGTGGTTTGTCAACAATGACACGACCAACAACCTAGCCTTTGTTGGATTGTATTCACCGGAAATCTTAGTTAGGTAAGCTGCTGAGATATGCAGATCTTGAAAATTGGTCATTAGAATTGACACTTTGAGGTTGATTTCCTTTTTTTAATCCTTTGATTAATTGACTGAGAAAAAAAAATGATGTTTTAAACTCCAACCATCTTCTCGTGCACTTCAATTTTACCATTTAGCATGGCCAAGATATTACTGACCTATCTTTAGTGTAACAAACTCGTAGTTTAAGTTTCCTTGTTTCTAGCCTTTGATTATTGATTTTGAGATGTGAAAATTTTTGCTAAACTCAAAGCATCTTAGTTTAACCAATTTCTTGTGTATGCATTTTTATATTTTATCATTTAGCATGGATGAGATATTCCAGACCACAGCTCAACGTGAGATAAGATTAATGTAGTCAGATAAGATCAATGTAGTCCGATATCTACTTCCTAGTCATATACATTGACTTGGTTTATTCTTTCAGCTTTCTATTCTACAGATTACGGATTGATCGATGAGAGTCCTGTGAACTTCAGATCATAGTGTTGCGACCACACATCATCGAAAAATATGATGAACCAGATAATAGGTGACCACACATCATCATTTGACAATGACATGGTCATGGAGATTAATCTCATTGAATTAGAAAGGGCTTCATTTTTCAATAATTCTTTTGTAAATCTGTTGTATGAGAAAATAAATCCAATATGCATCTTCGAGCCCTGTGACTGCTGCCTGCTTCTAGTTCATTATATTTACAGGAAACCGTGGGTGTACTGATAGTTTTTTTGTATCAAGTATTTGTATTCTTTTTTAAAACAAAATTATTACAGCAAACTTATCAAGATCAAATGTTTGATTTGCTATTCAAAGTGATACAGGTAATAGAATATGTAATATATAGACCAATCGTATAAACCAGTAATATCATATTATTAAATAATGTTTGTTTATGATGGTAGAAGAAATGGGCAGCATGGTTCAAGTGCAGACCATTGGAAGAGTTAAATGCTGCCCACTCTCATCACAGAAGACAACTTATCCAGTCAAGGAGAAGGTATTTCAGCAGTGAACATGTCGGCGTGCAATTATTGGAAGAGATAGAGATCAGAAAACAAACTCTTAGATTTAGGATCTTTACAAAAGAAGAATAAGAGTGCAACAAATAGATTTGAAGAAAACAGAATTCTTGGTAAGGCGGATTTGGAGCTGATTACAAAGGAGGTATGTGAGGCAGTCAGGTTGTTGCCCTATTGAAGAAATGCTTATTCTTTCCCAAGTCAACCATAGGCACATAGTGTTCGCTCTTGGGGTGTTTCTCGGAAGTGGAGGTTCCCATAGCGGTCTATGAGTTTGTCCTTAATGGTAACTTGTTCGATCTAAACCTCGGAAAAAACATAGATAAAGCCTTTTTGGATGTGCCCTTGAACGCTGCTGCTGATTCTACTGATGCCATTGCATATTCACACTCTTCAGCTTCAGCTTCACCTCCAATCTTTCATGGGGATAAAACACGAAAAAAATGGTAAATTGATGTTCATAGTGCTCTTAGAATTACTGACACGTGAAAAATGCAATTTATTTTGAAGAATATGGAGACGAAATGAGTCTTGCATCTAGTTTCATCTTAGACATGAAGGAGGATCGACTTGAGAAAACCTTTCACAATCAAGTCACAAGTGAAGAAGAAATAGAGCTGATCTAAAGGTGATAACGTTCATCTTGAGCGTCTCTCACAGTCCATCTTTAAATATTGCGAAGGAGGTAAATCAAGGGTCGCTATTGATCCGAGCAGTGACCAGTACATGAAAAAAAGTAGAAACTTGATTACAAGTCAAGATTTGACCCATAGACAGTAGTGCTCATCAAATGCTTGAGAGTTTGCATTGATAATTGAATATGCAAGTTAAAGATATCATACCTAAAGTGTTTCTCCACAAATCCAACTGTTTTATGCCCATGTACGGCGTGAGATATAATCAAGAAAATTCTATACTATTTTACTGTAAGTGAAAGAATACATCTGTTGCGTTGATAATTTTTATGAAAGAAATAAAAACTAGGGTCCAATAGATTTTTCATTTTGCTTAGCCAAACTGTTTCCATCTGGAACCAGGTGAAGTCTTTTGTTTGCCTCTCCGTGGTGCAGTGAGGTCAGGTGGTGCCGTGGCTAAGTTAGGTGAGCGGCAAGGTTGACTGAGTAAGGATAGTTAATTGATCGATGGGTCCGGAATAGAGATTGATGATAACTGAGATAGACCGTTGGTATGGCAATGATTAAGGTGCAATGTGATTAGATCAATTTAGTGGCAAAAGGTGAAACACTCATCCTAGACGACAAGGTCAATCTTAGTTAGTAGATGCAAACGCGAAGAGTATTGAGCACGATGAAAGGTTGCAGTTATATGAGCCACAAGTAATGTAATAAGATTAGTTAGGACCAATTTGAAATGAAAGACGACGACGACAATAAAGACGATGGCTAGTTAGAGAAAAATATTAATTGAGCCCACAATATAGTGACTAATCATAAGGACATTCACAAGTATATTACAATTTTAAATTAATGAACATGCAAGGATATATACAAGATTTAATTTTACGGATCAGCATTTGTAACATTTTTACTTATTAAATGTTTACTTCTTGAATTCTTTTAAATATTCATAAGAATTTGTGAATTTTTAATGTTCCAACCAGCTGATTTAAATGGATTAGATATCCACAAATGCTCAATTATCGAACCCTAACTATGATCATCCCAAATTAATTAGGATGAATATTATTCATTTCCATCAATAACTTGAAAATATCTAACACCATAACACGTTCTTTTATGAAACAATATATTAAAAGGATGAATTGAGATTTTTTTAAAATGTATTTTATATATTCGGTGCCGGTAGCTACGTTGACTTGGACTTATCTAGTATCCCATCAGTGAAATCGATTTATTGGGCCCCTAATTATAGTTGTCCGAAAAGCGATCTTCGTCTCCAGGACTATGGTATAGTAATAAAATGATTAATTATTATTTCAAGTATTCATAATTCGATCCCTAATTATAATAATCCGAAAAGCAATATTCAACTCTAGCATGTGGTAAAGGGGCAAGGATTGTCGCCTGTCACGGTCCAGTCACTGATGGAACATACAAAATTCAACGAGACACTAGTAATGTAATTTTTAGAAAGGGTGATCGTCTTATTCTATGAATATAAAGGTGATAAATCTAAATACTTAATAGGGTTGATAATTTTATTCGAATGTAATAAAAAAATTAATATTTGACTTGAATGGAGGAGGATATGGAGGGATTATCGATACCTAATATTTAACTACAATATCCGATTAAATTATATATATATATATATATATATATATATATATATATTAAAAAAACTTCTCCAAAATCCACTAACAATTATGTTGATGTTAAAAATAAATTATATAGATGTTTAATCTATTTTTAAATACGATGTTAATTCTAATATAATTTGTCACGCTCCCAGAAGCCCATGCTTGCTCGAAAATCAGACATCTCCCCTATACGACGGACAATTTGAATCATTTATACATATAAAACTCCACACACATGAAATTAGCACAGCCACACTCGGTTGACATCCACATAAACATAACCACGTAGTTAAATAATTTACATAATAAATGATAAACATAATAAATAAATATACGTAAACTAAAATGCAACAAATCAAATTCCAGCGGAAGTAAATAAATAGGTACACGACCATAGGAAAGTCAAATACAATCTGAAATGAAAACAAGACTAAAACGATACCAATTCGATAAAATACTACAAAGGTAGGAAAACGATAAGAAAAATACTCGAAGGAGGGACTGATAAGTAGATCCTCTCCTAGTGTCATGAGACGCGTCTATCCACTACCTAAAACAAAAAGAAGAATAAGGGGTGGTGAGTCCGAGCGAACTCTACGAGTATAAAAGTAGATAAATGCATGCTATATAAAAGGATATAACAAATATATATAATCAAGGGTATATAGTTTCTGGAATAAAGAATATAAATCAAATGCATCTGTACAAATAAATATACCTGAAAACTAATATAACAAGTAGGGGTAGGATCAGATATCCTTTTAATACCTCAGTAAACTGCTAGTACTGTTGAGTTGATCTAGATCATATAATAAATGCAAATCCTAATCGAATATGTATGCCAATCAAATGCAACAATCAAAGCTCAAACAAGTGCAACAAACACAAGCAAATTCATAATGTATAATATGCACATGATGCGATGACCTGCACTGTATACAGACCAACCACTGCTACATTGGGTAGGTTGGATGGACAAGATACAAACGCCAAAACATGTGGCTATACAGATACACCACAATACTTGTGGCCTTGTATGAAAATCCGTAATACATGTGGCTATAAAACCCCGAAATACCTGTGGGGACTCCAAACACCTGGGGAGTATCAACTGTCTGCACACAATTCCAACTGAGTGTGACACATAAGGAAATAAGATCGATGACCCGTCTCAACCACAAGGGAGTCAGTGGTCGTCGGCATGCAAACAATGCTATGGTGCATGTCACTAATATGCACAATCTCAATCAAACCAAAACCATGCAATCAATACGATATGAAACACAATCTACACCGAAGTAAATAAACATGCACTAATCTACTAGGTAAGGTTTATCTAATGCCAACCAAACCCTAGATAGGTCAAATAATAGTTCTACAGTACATGCGCACATGCGGAACTCTTTAGATCAGAAACCAAGAGATGAGATTGTATAACTAAACATTTTGAATTATTACTCAAAGGTCAAACAATAATAAGTATCAAGCAGGAAAAGCAAGGGGAATAGATTTAAGGTAAAACAACCTACTTAGATAAATAAATAACTATGCATTTAAGGTAAACGAACTATAGAAGCAAGCAAGAAGTATCCACCTTAAATATAGAACGTATCCAAGTACACCTCATGCCCAAGTGCTCGTATTAAATTAATGCCCTGTATCAAGAAATGAAGTATAAGCTATCATAACAAATGATACTAACTAAACTGGATACCAAGTCGAATCTGGATTAACTCAACAATCAATATTAGCTTTAATCCCTTACCCTAATCCATAACCCGATTAGCTCCGGAATCCAAAAAGGAATTTGGATCAAGGTAACATCCAAATTAACCTAGGTTAGGCTAACACCCCTTCTATAAAAAACACAACTAACCTAACTCCTATCGTTGGCTTACGGTAAGGAAGGAAACACAAGATTACAAATCTCCTATAATTAACCCATAATCCACCTAGAACATATCGATGTTTCAAAAGAGCTCACGGTCAAACTTTTGGAAGGCTCCCATCACCATTCAAGCAACACTATTTGTTTCAATTCAAATGAAGCTTACGGCAGAGGAGAAACTCAAAGTATTAAGCCAAATGCTAATCCAAAGTTTCAACTTAAATCTACACCAAAACCTAACGGTAGGCAACCTCGAACCAAAACTGAAACCAAGTCTAATTCCCAATCAAAGCATAACCTTTGATTAGATCTTTACACTAGCAACTCATCTAAACCAGATCAACCCCACATTAGTGGCCATCTCTATTTTTGGAAGGTATTAATGTTAATCGTTAATGTTAATTTTGATTTGGATTAAGTATTAGCTTAATCTCGTAGTTGTCCTTCCGTGTACAATTTGGATCTTGGAGCTACTAGGTGTAATGGATTAGGTTTAGTAGGGGTGATCACTTGGGTTAAGCCTGTGTAAAACCTAATCACGGTGATTCAGTTAATCAGGAGTTCATCATTTAATTTGTAATAATTAAATGAATGGGACAATTTGAATGGGTCTAATTATGGGTTATATTTAGTTTAGCTACTTTATTTACTTGTATAAATTATAGCTAAACTTTATCCTTGATATAGGACACTGAGTTCGATACGTATTGTTGATTGTGAGGAGGTTCTCTTCCATACAGACATTTACGATTAACATGGGTACCTCTTGATTTATCTCTACATATATTGTCATATTTTTTATGCATGGTTTATTATGGATAGTAGTAGGATTTACCTTATATTTGCTTTTGATTATCCTATTTGATACTTGCTGCTTAACCTTTGAGATACTCTAAGTTTATTTTAAATACAGTTTCAATGCTTGATACTTTTATTCTGTAGAGTACACACGTGTGCATAGAAGTATATGTATGTCATATGAAATTTGACATTTGTGAATACCTTATATTACTGCATGCCTAGTAGCTTATTTATAGGTCATGATTTATGTTTTCAAACCTGTACATGTCTTATTGATGTTTGATTAGTGGGTGTTGTATGCGTTAGTGTCATGCACCATCTTTGCATTATTACATAACTACCGAACCTTGACTCCCTTATGGTTGAGATGGGTCGTCAGTTATATTAGGATCTGCACATACTGCTACTCATAGGTTAGTGGTACTATAAGGAGGGTGTGTACAGTTGCCCTGCCAAAGCTCCGCTCGATCATTTATGGGTAGTGATATCCACAATGTGGTAGCAGACAGGGATCCAACATCTTTCCCGTGATACGAGGAGATGAGAGCCCCCATATGATTTAGGGTAGGATGAGCGTGTCTTCTGTTAGTGATATGAGAGAAGTGTCCTAAGGCAATCGCCTTATGATTGTAAAACATTTATATTAATAAATGATAATTCACTATTTGAGTATACATGCTTGTGTATTTGATTGGGATCTTAAACTCATCTACTGAATGTCCGCCATACAGTTCACAGCATAAGAGAATTTGTGATGGGATCACAACTAGTGATTATCTCTAAATGTGCAAATGTGAAGTGATGGAAATATCCCTAGTCGATGAATTGATAAATACGGACATTATCAATTCTGTTGAGACTAGCATGGGTTATTCTCTATTCAGCTGATTCTCACTGGCTGGTGACATTGGGATGTCCGGAAATAAACATGGATGCTAGTTAAGGGAACTAGTTCATTGAAGTGACTAGCTCTAAGACTTCATATGGGAATCTACATGTAGATATGTCAATGAAGATCTTACTGCGGCTTAAGTGCGATGTTCCTTTGACTTGCGGTGTTCAAGTCATCTTGGTCATAGAGACTTATACTTTGACATCTTAAGCAAGCATCTCCAAGGAGGTGTGGACCCAGGATGATCGGGTATAAGCCGAAGTGCCCGAAGATGTTTGAACAGCCTACAAAGGATTCACCACTCCTTGCAAGGAGATGTATACCCAGGCCTATCGTTGGATTGTTACTCAAAGCCTCTGGCCAGAGCATATCATGTTTAGAGTGAGAGTCTCTAAAATACATGAGAGTAATTAGAAATCCAAAGGACGAGTAAAACATTACTTGGGCTAGGTGTGACGTAGTCAGCCTAGTGGGGACTGACACCATAGACCGTGTCCTGAACCAAGTGGGTATAAGGTGGTGAAGGGAATGGGGCACGATTCATTAGAGCTGCTGAAGGGTTTCAGAATAATTTCTTCTGAGGTCAAACCGTTGATCTTTCGATTAATTGGGGATCATGATATACTACTAGGTGCCACTCATGATCGTTCTATAATTAGTTGATTATAGTCGGCCAACATAAATCGAAAGCCTATTTAGTCACACGCACTACGAGTAATCCGAGGGATTTAAAACGAGTTGAAAATTGAATTTTCCGATCAAGAGAAATAAGTCGAATCTGAGTTAGTCAGAGGCGCAATGGAAGCTAAAAATGGCTAAGTCTTTTGAAGGCTTTTTGGGCGAATTAAATGAGTTTAATTCGCGATCGGTTTTGGCAGGCCAAAGAGGGTGTTAACCCTCCTTGGGTGGCCGGCCATTAAAGGGAGAAAAACCAATTTAATTGGTTTAATTAATAAGATAAATCAAGCACGATTTATTTTATAAATTATGGATAAATAAATTTGTATAAAGAAATTTATATAAATAAATTTATAGAAATTTATTCTTTTATGGAAGATTAAAATAATCCATGAATTGGGTTTATTTTAATTTTATAAAATCAATTATGAATTGATTTTTCCATAATAAGAAAGTTTATAAATTTCTTATAAAATTTATTCCATAATTTAAAGAGAAGAAGAATTAGTTTTTATTATAAATTAGTTTATAATAAAGACTTGGTTTAAACGGAATTAATTCATAAGAATTTATAGGATAAATTTCTTATGATAAATAATTAGTTTTATTATAAAGTTAGTTATAATAAAATTCATAAGAAAATTTATAGGATAAATTTCTTATGATAACTAATTTGTTTTATTATAAATGGTTATAATAAGACTAGGCTTAAACGGAATAAGCAATAAGAAAATTTATAAGATAAATTTCTTATAACTAAATCCGTTAATTCCGTTAATTCGGTTTAGAGGGAGACTTAGCAAAGGAGTTGCTACTATATAAAGGAACCAAAGGCTAGCCCTTAATTCCAATTCAAGTAATTGAATCATAGAGCTCTCCCTCTCTCTCTTAATCTCTTCTCTTCTCTTCTCCCTCTCCCTCTCTTGCCTAGGGCCGACACCCACTTGGAGCCTAGGGCCGGCGCCCACTTGGTGACTTAGGGCCGGCGCAACTCCTCCCTTAGTTGAGGTTGGCGTGAGCTTCAAGAAGAAGAAGGAGAACCCGAACGCGAAGAAGAAGAAGCGGATAACGACTCCTCTCTTCTCGGAATTCGATTCCGTTACTTCGTTGGTTAGTTTCCTATCTTTCCTCTCTTGTTCATCTAGTTGTGCCTTCCGAGAATCTAGTAGTTCTCGTCGGCACAAAACTCGTGACTTTGCGAAGTCATCCCGAAGAGAACTCGGCGTGGACGCGAATAGAGGCGAAGCTTCCAAGGGACGCTACGGTTGGATCTCGTCCCTTACTTCGAGTTACGCGAGGTACTTGGTAAATTAGTTTACTTTTCGCAAACTTTTATTTTATGATTATGTCGATACACTATAAGGTTGCATGCTAGATACGAAGTTAAAATAATTTAGGAAATTATTTTATGCAAACTCTTCCGCTGCACATAAAAATTTTAAATTTTACGAACTCGTATCCTTGTCGACATGCACCCGGTCCCAACATCTTCCACCAGCATCTTGCCCACTCGGTCACTCAGGAGCAGTGACAGCAGAGTGCGTACAGTTGTCATAACCCTACCCACTCGACCTCACTCATGACTGATATCGATGGTTGACTAGCGTTAGGGGTGACAATGTCATTGCATCATGTGTATGATTACATGGATTGCATTTGGTTGTGCTTACTGCATTTGTTCGAGCAATGATGATTGCATTTGGAAGACATGCACATATATGAGGTATTTTTGCATATGGTCTGGTGACCTTTTAGATTCGGAGATTTATTGTTGGAGCAATCTAGGTACCTTCGGTTTTGATATTTGGGCAAAGGTTTAAGTTAGGATTATTGTTGTATTTGATATGCATTATGAGTATGCAGGATATAGGTACAATAAAGGAGAAAAGTCCAAGTGTAATCTTGGCAATTGAGGAAGATCCGACAACAAGGACCGAGGCCGAAGGAAGCTCCAGAAGACAAGGCGTGAAGGATGGAGAGACATTCGAGGAACGCGAGGCTGATGGAGGAGGCTAGAAGGGTAGGTCTAGGTTGGTCGGGCGAGGACGAGTGTTGAGTGACTGTACTCGGGGTTGAAACCTTAGGTTTAGGGTTTGGGCAGTCAACTGCTGCTTGTAGCAGTCGACTGGTGTTGGGCACAGAATGATCAGTCGACTGATCTTCTGTGTAGTCGATTGGTGTCGGCTGAAATTTGAATATTGGGTTGTAACGTTCGAGTTCAGGTGGACCAGTCGACTGGTGTTAGCACCAATCGACTGGTAACAACTATTTCAGGGGTAAACTCTATTTAAGAGAGCTCGGTTTGGCTTGACAAAGGTTGAAGAAATAAGCTTGAATAAAGCTTATTAGTAGTCTACAAGTGCTCAGGTGTGGTTGCAAGGTTGTGGTGTGGTTTCTCCACCAACAAAGAGCGACATGAGCTAGCCGGAGGCTTTCCGGGGACTCATCCACCGACGGATCGGGATCATTCACCTTACGAACTATTGTGGAGTAGGAGGTTTATCTCTGAACCATGTTAAAGATTTGGTGTTAGCGGTTTGATTTCCTTTTTGTTAGTTTAGTTTATTTATATTCCGTTGTGCACTAACAAAGTATAGTAACAACCACTATTGAAGTGGGTGAACGACTATTCACCCCCTCTAGCCGTACGCAAAGGTCCAAACAAGTTGTATCAGAGCTAGGTCACTCTTCTTTGGACTCATCGCCGGGAGAGCAAAACGCTAGAGGAAGATGGATTCGGAAGGTCCGCTTGGATGGGATACTCGAATCCCACCTCCATATGATCAAAATGATTTCGATTATTGGAAGAAGCGGTTGGAGACTTAGTTCCAAATGGATTGGGACCATTGGACCGCTTTGAAGGTACCATTCGAAGCTCCAACGGATAAGAAGGGGAGACGCCTCCGACCTCAATATTAGACCAAGGATCAAAAGGAGGAAGCGAAGTCGGATAAGGAGGTAACGAGAATTGTGTTAAATTTATTACCTTCTTATATTATGTCACGTGTAGGATAATACAAGAATGCTTATGAGCTATGGAGAAAGATGATAGCTCTACATGAAAATTCGACACAAGGACAAGGAGTGGAGGAGTCTAAGGATAAGGGCTCATTGGCCCAAGAGAACGAGAAGGACCAATCGGAAGTTGAATCGAGTTCAACATCCGAAGAGGAGGAGGAAGTAGAATCGTTCACATCTTCAAGTGATGAAGAAGAAGAGAAATCTAAGGTGGAGGAGATCTTGGAAGCTCAACCTCAACTACTGAAAAGAGTGAGAAATCCCGCATCAAATGCTTTGAATGTGGGGAAATG
Source organism: Boesenbergia rotunda (assembly GCA_024364735.1). Lineage (NCBI taxonomy): Eukaryota > Viridiplantae > Streptophyta > Magnoliopsida > Zingiberales > Zingiberaceae > Boesenbergia > Boesenbergia rotunda. The sequence goes on along the minus strand of JAGFNQ010002237.1, from coordinate 356,375 downwards.
GGACACTACAAGAGTAGGTGAACTTCACTCAAGAAGGTAAAATAGTTAAACCCTAATCCCGGTAAAGTTCATTTAAAACTAATGAGGGTTGTAGGGATGGAGCTAAGGATAAGAAGCATATAATTTGCTTCACGTGTGGTGAGCAAGGCCACTATCACACAAAATGCCCAAGGAAAGGAGAGCTCAAGAAGCTAGGACATTTGAAGAAATTGGAGAAGAAGAGGAGCTCAAGTCAAGGGGGAGCTTCAAAGGTAAAAGGGAAGGTTATCCCTTATTTAAAATTCAATCCAATTTCAAATTCCTATATGCTTGTTAAAAATAATATAGATTATTACCCAAGTATAATCATGTATTTAGGTATAATGATAGGAATAGGATTAATAAGGTAGATAACCCTAGGAAATCATTACCCAAGGCTAGACTTAATAAGACCAAAACTACCATGCCTAAGGTGAGGAAGGTAGTTAATGATCAAAGCATTAATCCCAAGAAGGGAAGACATAAGCCTAGGAAGGTGGGTAGGTCTAGAAATGTCCAAGATGGACATGTTGACTCTAGGATTAGAACCCTAGAATTGGAAAATCAAGTCTTGAAGGCAAGACTTAAAAAATGGAGAGAGTCCTAGATAGGTTCATTATTGGACCTAGGAGACTTGACATGTGTTTGGGTGGTCAAAAATCCAAAAATGTCAAATTGGTACATCTAAGGCAAATGAAAGGAAATATGCTAGGGTAGCATATAACTATGCTAAAGATGGAAAATCTAAAAATGGCAAGGATAAATCATTTAAAGTTAAGGGAAAGAAGAATTTAACCAAGGACACGGTGTCCAAGGTTAATGAAGTAAGATATGTAGGCCAAGAATCACTGGAGGTACACTTGTGTGTCCTAGTGATTGTAGAAGAGTCATCTAGAGAGGTGGCTAAGGTTAAGAGCTCAAGAGGGAGCTCAAAAAGTTAAATTGGGACCCATGGTAAATGGATCTCGGGAGCATTTCTTCCGAAAGTCTAGATAGACCATAGAGTGTGCCAAAGGGTTTGGAGACAAATTTGAGTCTCAATCCTTAGGTTTGACACATTTGGTTTTTGGTGCATTTCTGAAAATGAGAATTTTTGGAGAATTATGAAATTTTTAATGTATTTCTAAAATTGGGTGAGAAATGTAGAAATGGACTGATATTAGGGTATCAATTATCGAACCCTAACTATGATCATCCCAAATTAATTAGGATGAATATTATTCATTTCCATCAATAACTAGAAAATATCTGACACCCCAACACGTTCTTTTATGAAACAATATATTAAAAGGATGAATTGAGATTTTTTTAAATGTATTTTATATATTCGGTGCCGGTAACTACGTTGACTTGGACTTACCTAGTATCCCATCGGTGAAGCCGATTTATTGGCCCCTAATTATAGTCGTTCGAAAAGTGATCTTTAGCCCATGGAGTTATCGTAGAATGGTACGATGATTAATTATTATTTTAGATATTCATGATTCGATTCTTAATTATAATATATTTTACAAAAAAATTTTCTAAATAAAACAAACTCTGAGATACTGGATTTCTAATTTGTCCACCACAATACTATTTAATTTATCATAGTAATTGATGAAAATTTAAAAAAAAAATCAAATTCATCGTTCCAAATTCATCAACCTGATTCAATATTTTTCCGAAAAGTGATCTTAACTCTAGCCTGTGGCAAAGAGGCAAGGACTGTCGCGTGTCGCGGTCCAGTCACTGATGGAACGTACAAAATTCCACGAGACACTATTAATGTAATTTTTCGAAAGGGTGATCGTCTTATTCTACAAATATAAAGGTGATAAATCTAAATAGTTAATAGGGTTGATAATTTTTTTGAATTCGTTAAAAAATTTGATATCCGACTTAATAGAAAAATAAATGATTAACAATTATATACATTAATTTTTTTTTAAAATCTATTAACAATTATATTGATGTTAAAAATAGATTATATAGATGTTTAATCTATTTTTAAAAAGATATATATTTTTTAAATACGATGTTAATCCTAATATAATTTGTCACGCTCCCAGAGACCCATGTTTGCTCGAAAATCAGATAGTATCTCCCTTACATGACGGACAATCTGAATTATTTATACATATACAACACATACATATGAAATTAGCACAGCCACACTCGGCTAACATCCACATAAACACAACCACGCAGTTAAATAATTTGTATAATAAATGATAAACATAATAAATAGATCTACGTAAACTAAAGTACAACAAATCAAATTCCAGCAGAAGTAAATAAATAGTTACACGTAAATAAATAGTTACACGACCATAGGAAAGTCAAATACAATCTGAAATGAAAACAAGACTAGAACGACACCAATTCGATAAAATGCTACAAAGGTAGGAAAACGATAAGAAAAATACTCGAACGAGAGATTGACAGCTAGATCCTCTCTTGGTGGCATGAGACATGTTTATCAACTACCTAAAATAAAAAGAAGAATAAGGGGTGGTGAGTCCGAACGAACTCTGCGGGTATAAGAGGAGATAAATACATACATATTATATAAAAGGATAAAACAAACATACAGAATCAAGAGTATACAGTTTCTGGAATAAAGAATATAAATCAAATACATATGTACAAATAAATATACCTGAAAATCAATGGAACACGTAGGGCCATGATCAGAAATCCTCCTAATACCTCAGTAAATTGCTAGTACTGTCGAGCTAATCTAGACCATATAATAATGCAAATCCTAATTGAATATGTATGTCAATCAAATGCAGCAATGATAGCTCAAACAAGTGCAGAAAATATAAGCAAATGCACAATACATAATATGCATATAATACGATGACCTGCAATATATACAAACGAACCACCACTATATTGGGTAGGTTGGGTGGACAAGATACAAGCGCCAATACCTGCGGCTATATAGATACACCATAATAATTGTGGCCTTGTATGAAAAGTCGTACCCTGTATGAAAAATTAAATCATAGTTTAATCACACCAATAGAAAAATAGTATCACGATAATACTATTTTTAGAAATCAATACTAAGCTGATGCTGATTTCTAAAAATTAGCGCCAACACTTGTTGATTTTGAAAAATCAGTATCACGACAATATCGATGTATAAAATTCTTGTGTTAGTTTTTTAAAATAATAAATAAGAGCATATTTGGATTCCAGAGCATGGTAGAAATCCATAATAGTTGGAATGGATATGATCAGAGTTTTCTAAGTTGATCAATAAATTTTGATCAAAATCCATTGATTAACTTAAGAGGTTTAGATTTCTAAAATTTTGACATGAGATATAAGGGATGATTGTCTATATATATATATAACCTCCAACTATACTTTTGAGACTCCTACAAGCTATGGTCACATGCTAAATAACATGCATCTTGATGTTAATCTTCGAAAACCAATATCACGTTGATGTTGATCTTCCAAAATCGGTAACAATGTGGCCTTGGATTTTGATCAGAAAATTCTATGCGGGTTTCGAAGCAACAATAGCCAAGTTGGTTGGTGTTATTTTTACTTTGCGCTGATTTTAAGAAATCAACACCTTAGTATTGTTTTTTTTTGTGTTGGCGTAATTAAATTGTAATATTGATTTTTGTAAAAATTAACACCGCATATAGTTGTTGTTGTATTAGGGCTGTAATCGAACCGAGCCAAGCTGAATACCTGAGAGTTTGAGTTTGGTTCGTTTATTATCGAGTCGAGCTCGAGCTTAATTTATCAAATATAGTGATGGCTCGCGAGCATATTCGAGCCTAATCGAGCCCTAAACAAACTTACCAAATATAAATTATTAATTAAATTATTCATCAATTTATTGACAAAATAAAATATATATTCTAAAAAATATAAAATATTTACTAAAATATATGATTTTATTCATACAAATGAGTTTTATTGGATATTTTATATTTATTAAATGTAAAAGTGTCTAAATTATATATTTAATGTTAAATATCAATTTTATATTTTCTGAACTAGCTTACGAGCATATTAATGAGCCTGTCCACGAGCTAACGAGCCGAATACTGCTGAGTTTGAGTTTGATTCGTTAATACTTAATATTAATGAGCTTTATTAAAAGAGCTCGAACGAGCTTCTATCAAATCGAGCTCCGAATAGTTCACGAGCGGCTTGATTCATTTACAACCTTATGTTGTATGTATTTAATGTAATTAAATTATACGTATATGAGAGAGAAATATTTAATGTAATTTAAGTGGAAAGATAACTCAGGAGAGTTAAATGCAAATAATAGATAAATAAAATCAGTTTTATCATAGAGGTAAAATAGAAAGGAGATATATTTTAGGATGATAGGGATAAGCATCTTAGGATGGACACATGGTATGGGAAAGTTATATGGTAGGGCCTGCTGAACCAATGTCCCAAGGTCAGATTGGGAATTTGACTCTTGAGACTATCTCGGGAGAATGGAAGAAAACCCCGGAGGTCAGACCGCGAATCGAACTCCCGAGACTATCTCGGGAGAGTGGACGAAGGTCCCGAGGTCAGCTCGGGAGATGAGACTCCGACACTGACTTGGGAGAGTGGAGCCCAAAGATCAACGAAGTGATAAGAAAGTCAGACTTCAAATACCTGTTCCTCTTTCCAGAACAGGAAAGTCATCAGGTAATTATTGTTCGCAACGCACAGTAATTAAGACCTTAATAATCGCAGTGACCATTACCAAAAGAGAATATCTATCAAGTAACCAATGATTAAAGAACGTGGAGGAGAATGTGGGGACATGTGTGATAAAAACATCAGGTATATAAGATGTCTTGGAACCCAGGTAAGGGGGTAAATTTTGGGAAGACTTAGAACACTTTTGATTCCTCGTTGTTCTCCGAAAAAGAGAGAGTTTTGACTTGAGCATTGGAGAGGGCTCCATCGAAAATCCTTCCGATGCATCCCCTTTAACGCTCATGTTAATCTCGCAGGGCATGAACATCCTCTCCCTGTCGTCATCGCAGTGGGTTGCGCTTTGGTGATTAGCCATCCCGTCGTTCGCTTCCGGAGCAAGTTTGACGCCGTCTGTGAGAAACATCAACGCACCAGAAGGAACACCGTGATGGTAGAAATCCCAAGAATATCGGCCTTGCATCACCGAAATCGGTCCAAGGCCCTTTAAAGGCGCATGTGATATCTTAATGGCGACCAGGTCGTCTGGCAAATGTGGCCTTACCACATGTCTCGTCCTTCTTTGTGTGGCGATCTCTCGCTGATACTCGCCGGGTCATACGAAGCGATGACATCAAAGGATGGTGGCTTCTCGGGATGTCTAATCAGCATCGCTGACGTGCTGCCTTTTCATTGTTCATAGGCGGACCACTTCTCCCTATAAAAGTGGGTGCAACGACACCCTTCTGCCTCCTTGCCCTATCCGCTTCCAAACACCCTCGTTCTCCTGCTGCTCATCTTGCTGCCGCACCCTGTCTCCGATTGTAAGTCTTCTTCTATTTTTCCCTTTTCTTCAATCCCCATGGGTCCAGTAGAGAAGAAGAAGAAGACCCGAAGCGACGACGAACGTTCCTTGGGAGAGCCGGTCTATCATCCAGAGTGGTACGATACCATCTCCTTCAGGGTTAGGTTAGAATCTCTCCAGGTCGCCTCCCGAAAATATGGTATCCCGGAGGGCTGGGAGATGAAAGTTCCAGCCTTAGGCCAATCGCCCATAGAGACTCCTGCGGGGGGTTTTCACTTTCTTCTTAGGGCAGATAAAATTAGGGTTTTGTTTTCCTATTCCCCCCTTTTCCTGAATGTTGCCAAATACTTCGGTATCCCTCTCCACCAAATGACTCCTAACGCCTTTGCCCAGATGGGCGGGGCATTTGTCCTTTTCAAACTTTTCGACATCTCTCTGACCCCCCGATTTTTTTATTTTTTCTACGTTCCGGTTGGCTCCCGAGGGGCATTTGGCTTCATTGCCCACTCCGGCCATAGGTTATTGGGGGACCTTCCTTTCTCCCACAAGGGATGGAAGGAACATTTCTTCTATATCTAACTCCCCGAGCGTCCCTTTAGTCCTATCCACTGGACGAAGAGTCTGTCGCCCATCCCAGACCTCGGCGACTTCCAACAGGACGCGTGATACCATAGGGCTAGGGGTATCTTGGCAGGAATGGAATTTCACGGCCTCCAGCTGGTGTAGTGCGAGGAGCTCCTTTATCGACCCGAACATAGCCCGAAAGTCACGAGCCTTAGCTTTAGTCTTCGTAAGTTGCCCTTGGTCTTGCAAGCTTCCTTATTAATTCTAACTGATGCCCTTTCCCATCGGCCCCGACGGGGATTCTCCTTTGTCTCCCATCAAGGCAACGGAGGGAGAAGTTGCGCCCCCTCTCCCTGCCGAGCAACCAGTGACCCAGGTTATCGAGCATAAACGACAGAAGCGGCTGGTCTACAAGCCTCGCCCCCTGAAGAGGTTGAAGAAAGGCTTAGCTTCAGAGCTTCCACCCTCCATTGATGAAGAGGATACAGTGCCCCTGTCCTTGAGAGTTCAGGAAGAACCCTCTCCCCTTGCTGCGGCAGCCACCGTTCCCATCGCCCACGACCTAGATGCTCCTATCGACCCTCCCGCTGCTCAGCTAGGCAAAGAGGTGTCGTCTGATGTGCCTAGCTCTCGCCGTAAGGCCACTATGGCAAAGAAAACGGCGACAAAGGGCTCCCAATCCATCCAAATAAAGGGAACCCCCTCCGATGGCCTACCGATGACGTCTAGCTTAGAGGAGGATGCCCTCGACCCTAGAGATGTGTTGGTGCAAGTTGCATCAATGATGTTCTCCTTTAAGTGTTTTAATGTTTGACAATATACTTAAATCAGTGATACATTGAACAGACAAAGGGGAGCAAAGGAGAAGTAACCCAAGTTGAAGAAAAGTCCTAGTTAATCTAGGCATCGAAACCCTAAGACCTGGCGAAGGGCTGCTGGGCACCTAGCGAAGGGCTGCTAGGCATCGAAACCCTAAGACCTGGCGAAGGGCTGCTGGGCACCTAGCGAAGGACTGCTAGGCATCAGAACCCTAAGACCTGGCGAAGGGCTGCTAGGCACCTAGCGAAGGGTTGCTAGGAGTCTAATACCTAGCGAAGGACTGCTAGACACCAAGTGAAGGACTGCTTGGTACCAAAGACCTGGCGAAGGATTGCTAGGAACCAGGCGAAGGACTGCTTGGTAACGAAGACCTAGCGAATGGCTGCTAGGCACCTGACGAAGGACTGCTAGGGAATGAAGTCTTGGCCCAAGGGACTAAGCAACTTAGCTGAGCGATGACTAAGGACAGGAGTAGAGACGGGTCAGGGTTTGAGCGTCTTGAGGTCCGGAAGTATCGGAAGCTAAGCAAAAGTCCACCCGAAGGACTGGGTGGCAATCGTCTTCTGAAAGGAGTAGGTGAAAGGCGAGTTCTCGGGGATGGGAACTTGTGCCGGTTCGACCTAGGGTTTCGTGGAGATCCGAAGTCCGAACCAAGTCCTTAAGGCTAATATTATATGTATATGTGCTTTGTGCTTGTGTGTCTTGCAGGTGCCAAGATTAGAAGACAAAGCAGGCGGCTGGAGGGCTTGAAGCAGGGCACCCCCATCATCCAGGGCGCCCCCATCAGTGGGGGCGCCCAAGCTAAAGAATGAAAAAGGCAGTAAAGTGTTGAAGGCAGAATAGGTGTCAAGCGGGGCGCCCGGAGCGTCCGGGGTGCCCGGGTTCAAAGCTGTATTTGCAGTTTCGAGCTCGAAACACAAATAAGCCCTCATGAGGGCGCCCGGGAGGTCTGGGGCACCCTTGTCAAAGGTTTTATCAGCTTCAGAGAGGTCGACGCGGGGATAAGGTTTGACCGTGTTTATTGGGGCGCCCCCAACGTCCAGGGCGCCCGTATGAAGCCTATATAAGGGGCTTCAACCCCTCTGCTTCAAACACAACTGCTAAGTGCCATTCTGATCATTCTGACCGACGACAACGCGCTAAGGACGAGGCTCTACGACTGGGAGGCTCCAGGAGGAAGTGCGCGACACTTCGGAGGTCCAGATCGGCCGAGCTTCAACTTTGTTTTGTTCGGTTTGCATTTAATTTTCCGTACTTAATTTTCTGTACTTGTGCTTGTACTTCTACACTATAAGACGGGTTTTCTCCGCCTCCGGAAATTCCGAAAAGGAGACCAATAGTGGACTCACGCCGAGTACATAGGCCTTGGACGTACTGACCTTGGGGGTTGGGAACCAAGTAAATAAATCCCGCTGTGTCCCTGTGTATTGCTTTTATTTTGTTTATTTACTTTTCCGCTGTGCTACTAACGTTCTAAGTTCAGAACGATCCGAGTTTTTCTACGAAGTTTCCGCGAGAGTTTTTCACGGTCAATATTCACCCCGCCTCTATCGACGGCACCGGTCCAACAAGATGTTCCCGGTCAGTCAGGACAGCCTGCCGAGGAACTTCTCCCCCCTCCTATTCAGCCGAGGCAGTCAGCTAGCTCAGCCAGCTATTTGGGCATGTTCCATCAATCCCTACGAACGGTAATTGTGCTGGAGTTTTTCCCTCTTTGCTTCGTTACTTTGCTTTAACTATCCTCCTTCCGTCTCGCAAGTCGCCTCCAACTGTGCGGCTATGAGCCGCTTGTTGCACTCCCGGGGGATTACCGGAGACCTCCTCCAGAGGGTTGCAGAAGTAGAGGTGGAAGCTGGCCGAGCCCGTGAGGTTGGCCTCTTGCAACTGGAGGTTAGCAGGGACCTAAGGGTGAAGGTCGAGCATTGTCTCCATACCCTGCTGGTCTCGGAAGAGACCCTGCATGGTTACCGGCTCCGGGGCTCCTCTGGTCCGAGAAGAACCAGGTTATCACCGAGGACTTGCAGAAACTATCCCAGGAGCATGAACAACTCCAGACTTAGGCAACGGAGTTGTCTGAGAACGTCCGGCTCCTAGAATCTTTAAAGAATGCTCTGGAGGATCGGAATGAAGAACGGGAGCGTCTGCTGGTTCTAAAAGAATACGACCTAGAGCTATCAGCCACTTATGCCTCTGACCTCCAGGACAAAGTTACTCGGGCTCAGTACTAGGATTCAGCCACTGCCCAGAGGCTTCAAGAAATGCAGGGGGCACATGATCGCCTATCCCAAGAGGTGGCAGAGCTGAAAATCGCCAAGAAGGAGGTTGAGGCTGAGCTACAAAAGCAGAAGATGGACCATGCAGCCTAACTGTCCCAAGCTGAGGCAGAATTCAATGCTAAATTTCTGCAGTTTGATGAGTATGGCGACCTTGTAGCGGGACAGACATTGAAGCGCTTAAAACAGAGCTTCAATAGTGCCATCATCCTGTTGAAAAAGGATCAACTGCTGAAACCTGACTTAGATTTAAGCACCTTGACTGTCAGCCGGGTTTGGAACGAGCTCACGCCTAAGGAGCAGGAACTATAACGCTGGTACATAATGTCCTTCATTTTTTCTAGTTTTTTCTTTTTCATGGTAGACCAGACATGTAATCGTTTTAAATATGAATGAAGGCATCTCTTGGCTTCCAGCGTCTTGAGTAACTTTTGGCCTTGTTGCTATTCTTAAAAGGTTTGTCTTCGGCCCTAGGAGGTAGAAGGTTACTGGACCAGCGCTCCATTCCAAGTGAGGAACAAAGGTTCCTCCCTAACCCAAGGAGTGAGGTGGCGCCCCAAGCCTACTCACCAACAAACCTCCTAAGGCCCAAGCCTACTCCCCGAGAAGGTAGTAGTATTTTATAGCTCTTGGCCGGGCATGTGCAGCACCGAGGCCAAGCCTACTCACCGCAGAGGTAGTAGGGTTTTATAGCTCTTGGTCGGACATGTGCAGCACCGAGGCCAAGCCAACTCACCACGGAGGTAGTAGGGTTTTACAACTCTTAGCCTGGCATGTGCATCACCGAGGCCAAGCCTACTCACCGAGGAGGTAGTAGGGTTTTACAGCTCTTGGTCAGACATGTGTAGCACCGAGGCCAAGCCTACTCTCCGCGGAGGTAGTAGGGTTTTACTTAGGTACAAACTTAGCCTCTTTCGAGTAATATTCCGTTTGCTCTTTTTATTTATCAAATTGCAATGCAGTGCAAACAAAGAATACAGAAGGTAAGCAAACAACTCAACATCTCACCGAGTACGATAGGGGCGGACATGGTTGGCGTGCCATGGCCTGTCCAGCCCCTTGCCTTTGTCATCTTCTAGATAGCAGCTGCCCCGGTGAGCTTCTTGGTGATAACATAAGGTCCGTCCCACTAAGGCTCCAACTTCCCAGGATCGCCCACTGGTTTGATCCTCTTCCATACCCTGTCACCCACTTCAAAGCTATGGGCGATTACCCGATGATTGTAGGCTTGTTGCATCCTTCGCCGATATGCTTCCAGCTGAGCCGCAGCTTTATCCCTAACCTTTGAAATGAGGTCTAGGTCGATTAGCTCCTCTTGATCATTGTCCTCCTTGTTGTAGTGTTGTCGTCGGGTGACCTCTTATCCTACCTCCACCGGGATGACGACCTCAACCCCATACACCAGTTGGAAAGGACTCTGGCCTGTTCCTTCTCGCGGAGTGGTACAGTAGGACCACAAGATACTGGGGAGTTCATCGACCCAACTACCTCCGATGTGATCTGACTTTATCTTGAGTCCCTTGAGGATTTCGCGATTGACGACCTCGACTTGTCCATTGCCTTGCGGGTATGCTACTGAGGTGAAGGCTTGACGAATGCCCAACCCTTCGCACCACTCTTTTAGCTTGCATTTAGAAAATTGTCTTTCATTGTCCGACACTTGCTTGTTGGGGATGCCATACTGACAGACAATGTCCCTCCATAGGACCTTCATCATGGCGACCTCCGTGATGTGTGCCACAGGTTCAACTTCCACCAATTTGGAAAAATAATCGACAAGAACTAGCAGGAACTTCTTTTGTTGTGGGCCGATCGGAAAGGGGCCTACAATATCCATTCCCCATTGATTGAAAGGGTAGGACACTGTAGAGACTCACAAGGGCTCGGTTGGTTGGTGAGTCACGTGTTAATGTCTTTGACAGGCTTCGTATCCGGCCACGAACTTGAGGGCATCGGCTTGGAGAGTGGGCCAAAAGTACCCTGCCAGGATAATCTTCCGAGACAGAGATCTCCCCCCAATATAGCTCCCGCAGAGGCCTTCATGTACCTCCCTCATCACGTAGTCGACCTCCTCAGGTCCGACACATTTGAGGAGTGGTTGAGCAAAGGCCCTCCTGTATAGCTGATCACCTACCAGCGTGAATCTGGCCGCCCGGTGGCGGAATAGTCAGCTTCCTTGACCCAGGCTCGGAACTTTTCCATTGCGTAGGAACTCCACATATGGGTCCCTCCAATTGGTCCGGGTGTCGCCCTCTGCATCCTCTCCAACCTGGGCTACTGTCTCTTCCAGGGTACTAGGCTCAGCTAGCTGCCAGGTTGAAATGGAGCTAGCCAGTTTGGCTAGTTCGTCAGCCTTGACATTATCTGCCCTGGAGAAGTTTTGCAAGATAACCTCCGTGAAGGAGGCCTTCAATTGCTCGTAAAGGACCAAATATTTCCAGAGGCGCCCACACCAGACTTCGAAGTCACCCTTTATTTGCTGCGCCATGAGCTAGGAATCCAAGTGTACTATAACTCGAGTAGCCCCATGTGCTTGGCTGCTTGCAGACCCGCTAAGATCGCCTCATATTCCGCTTCATTATTGGTAGCCTTGAAATGGAGCCGGATGGATAAGTGTAACGTCTCCCATCGGGGGGAGACCATTAACACCCCGACCCCACTATGTTGGCTGTTGGAAGACCCGTCCATGTAGACCTTCCACATTCCTTCGGCCTCGGACTTTGGGACAGTCTCCAGCATGAAGTCTGAGAGGGATTGTGCCTTGATAGCGGCACGAGGCCGGTACTCAATGCCATATTCACTTAACTCCGTTGTCCATTTGATTAGGCGACCTAAAGCTTCGGCGTTGGTGAGGACCCATGTGAGCGGATTATTGGTGAGGACCACGATGGGATGTGCCAAGAAGTACGGTCTTAACCTCCGGGTCATTAAGACCAGAGCATAAGCCAGCTTTTCCATCGTAGTGTATCGTGTTTCGACATCCTTCAGAAGATGTCCAAAGAAGTAAATGGGATACTGCACCATGTCTTCTTTGCGGACAAGTGCTGAGCCTACCACTTGCTTTGCTACAGATAGGTAGACAAATAAAGTCTCCCCCTCCACCGGTTTGTGGAGAGTGGGGAGCCCAGAGAGATAGGTCTTCAGATCCGCGAACGCTTTCTCACATTGTTCATCCCACTCGAACTTGGTTGCTTTCCTTAGAATCTTAAAGAACAGTAGAGTCCTATCTGCAGATTTGGAGATGAATCTGGATAGGGCCATGATTCTTCCATTCAGCCGTTGTACTTCCTTGAAGTTGCAAGGGGATGACATATCCAGAATAGCCTTTACTTTGTCCGAATTATCCTCGATCCCTCTCTCTGTCACCATGTAGCCCAGGAACTGGCCGCTCTTCACCCCGAATAAGCATTTGGCATGATTCAATTTTAGTTTGTTGGCCCTCAAGGTGGCGAACGTCTCTTCCAAGTCGACTATCATGTCTTTTCCCTTTTCAGTCTTGACCAGGATGTCGTCCACGTACACCTCGAAGTTTTCCCCGATCTGATGCCTGAAGACTTTGTCCATCATCGGCTAGTAGGTTGCCCCAGCATTGCATAATCCGAAAGGCATGACATTATAGCAGTAAGTGCCATCGACTGTCACGAAGCTGACTTTCTCCAAGTCTTCGGGCTCGAGGGGGACTTGATGGTAGCCCTGATAAGCATCCAGCATCGAAATGAACTCACAACCGACCGTAGAATCTACTAATCGGTCTATTCGAGACAAGGGATAGCAATCCTTGGGGCAGACTTTATTTAGGTCACGAAAATTGATACAAACCCGCCATTTACCTCCTGGCTTAGGGACGTAGACTACATTAGCTAACCAGGCCGAGAATTGAATTTCTCTGATGTGCTCGACCTTTGAAAGCTTATGGACCTCGTCTCGGATTGTAAAATACGATAAAAAAAATTATAATAATAAATAAATATATAGAATAAAATAAATAATTAAATAAACAAATTATAATTAGAATAATATTAACAACATTATATATAGATATATAAATATAAAATCACCATAAATAGGAGTTAAAAATTGAAAATAATCAGATAGAAAATTATGGAATAAGTTTTAAAAATTTTTGGAATAATTCGTGGGAATAATTGGTCACAAGAAAGGTTAGTTACGAGTTATGTAAGGAAAAGTTTATTTTCGGAAATTTTGTTATATATATATATCTTCTCGCCCGATGATAGGAAAGCCGATGCCCCTTCCTTCCTCTGCGCCGATTGCCGACGCTAGATTCAATCACCGACAAAGTTTGGTTCACCGCCAGCTCCTTCACTTCTCCTTCCTTTCATGGCCGCCATCGCGACCCCTCCCCTGTGTGTTTCCTTTTATCACCGAGTGCCAACGCCACCTCCAGTCTTCCTCTTCTCTACGTGATTTGGATGGCGGCTGCGCCTCCTTCGACCGTAGAGCGCTCCTTCCCCAATCCCGAACAGTTTCTCCGACAGAGTCTGTTGGCAATGGATTTGATCAGAGTTGGATCGAAGCAAGGGAACTGAGGTAAGGGGTTCATTGTTTAGGGTTTGATACTTGGAATTTAATCAGTAACGTTGAGTTGTGTTTCGGTTTTGGGATGGTGGGTTAGCAATTAAGTTTGATTTTATTTATATGATTGAAATTGGTTTCCTCTGCCGTGGGTTATTGGTTTGGGATGGGTTGTGATGGCAATTAGGATTTTGAGGTTATTCTGGGATAAAACTTTGTTTCGATTGATGAGTAGTTCATGTGATTCTTTTGGTTGTCGCGTGAGGGTTATTTTGTGTGCCAAAAGCTTAAGGGCTGCCGTGTGTTAATGGGACGAGTGAGGTGTTTATTTGGGACAGCTTGGACAACTTTGCTGTAGCTATGTGTAAGTTGGAACTTATTGAAAATGGATGGTCCCTTTTCGCTGCTGTGAACTAAGTTTAGTGGAGGCTAGGTTAAATTAGGGGTTAGATTCTAATTAGGTGTAGTAATTAGTTTAGTTATTTGATTAATCATATAAAAATCTAAATCTTATCTTGGATACAGGGCGCTAGCTGATTACGGATTATTTGGACCGGAGCTTCTTTGTGATACACACTATATTTAAAGGCGGGTACTTCTCCCTTGATTCTTGTAGTTTCGTTTACCTAAAATGCATGGTTATTTGATTATCTAAGTAGGTTGCTTTACCTTAAATCTATTTGCCTTATTTTCCTGCTTGATACTTATTCTTGCTTGACCTTTGAGTAGTAATTCAAATTGTTCAGTTATACGGTCTTATCTCTTGATTTCTGATCTAAAGCGTACTGTGTGTACGCGTGTATTATAGAATAATCATTTGACCTATCTAGGGTTTGGTTGACATTAGATGAATCCTATCCAGTAGATTAGTGCATGTTTATTTATTTTGGTGTTGATTGTGTTTTTCGTATGTTTCCTTATTTTGGAGTTGTTAGTGTTTTCTTTTTCACAAGGTTTTGGGTTTGATTGAGGTGGTGTATATTAGTGACATGCATCATAGCATTCAGGCCGACGATTTCATGCTCCTTGGTGGTTGAGACGGGTCGTCGGGTATATTTTCCTGTTGTGCCACGCTTGGTCGGAGTTGTGTGCAAACAGTTGATACTCCCCAGGTATTTGGAGTCCCCACAAGTATTTTGGGGTTTTAAGCCTAGGTATTTTGGCTTTTCATATCAGGGCCACGGTTGTCGTGGTGTATTTGCATAGCGCCAGGTTTTGGTGCTTGTATCTTGTCCACTCAACCTAATGGTGGTTGGTGTGTGTACAGTGCAGGTCATGATATCATATGCATATTATGCATTTGCTTGTGTTTGTTGCATTTGATTGAGCTATGATTGTTGTATTTGACTGACATGCATATACGGATATGATTTGTATTTATTATATGATGTTGATCTGTTCAGCAGTATTAGCAGTTTATTGAGGTAGTAGGGGAATTTTTGATCTTGCCCCTACGTGTTACATGGTTTTCAGGTATGTTTTATTTGTATAGATGCATTTTGTTTATGTTCTTATTTCCGGAGACTGTATACCCTTTTAATTCTTTATGCTTGCTTTACCCTTTTATATACCATGCATTTATCTGTTCTTATACCCGCAGAGTTCCACCCGGAACTCACCACCCCTCGTTCTTCTTTTTGTTTCAGGTAGTTGATAGCTGTGTTTCGTGCTGCCAGGAGGGGATCCAGCTGCCAGTCTCCCAGTTTGAGTATTTATTTTTATTGGTTATTCGTATACTTGTAGTAGCTTTATAGTATTAGTGTTGTTTTTGATTTTAGTATCGTTTCGGATGGTATATGCTTTACTTTGGACGAGTATTTATTTATTTCTGCTGGATTTCAGTTTGCTGCGCTTAGTTATAGAGATTTATGTATTATGTTTATTATATGTCAGTTATTGTATTTAACTGCGTGGTTATAGATGTGTGAACGCCAGCCGAGTGTGGTTGAGCTATATATGTGTTAAGGTGTGTGTATAAAAGTTTCAGATTGTCCGCCGTACAGGGGAGGTGCTGCCCGATTTTCGAGCGAGCCCGAGCCCGAGCCTCTAGGGCATGACAATTTAGTGGTATCAGAGCTTAGGTTTTGCGATACCTGTTTGTTTTCTATTTCGTATTTTCTAGAGTGTATCTGATAACAATTTAGTGGTATCAGAGCTTAGGTTTTGCGATACCTGTTTGTTTTCTGTTTCGTATTTTTCTAGAGTGTATCTGATACCAATTTAGTGGTATCAGAGCTTAGGTTGTCGAGGTATTTTGGGTTCCTGTGGATTTTACGAAGTTGTTTTTGGTGGTTTATTGAAGCGTTAGTTTTCTCGAATCTTGTGATGCCTGTATGTTTCCGTATTTTGAAGTTTCTAAAGGTGTCTATGTAATTTGGGAGTTTTTGGTTTTGAATTTTTGTAGAGGTTATCTGATACCAATTTAGTGGTATCAGAGTTTAGGTTTTGCAATACCTGTTTGTTTTCGATTTCGGATTTTTTTTCTTTTCTACAATGTATCTGATACCAATTTAGTGGTATTAGAGCGTAGGTTGTCGAGTTAACTCGGATGTTTTGTTTCGGATTCTTGTAGAATTTATCTGATACAAATTTAGTGGTATCAGAGCTTAGGTTGTCGAGGTATTTTGGGTTCCTGTCGGTTTTACGAAGTTATTTTTGGTGGTTTATCGGAGTGTCAGTTTTCTTGAAGTTTGTGTTGTCTTTATGGTTTTTTTTTTATGTTTTTAGATTTTCCGAGGGTGTCTAGATAATTTGGTTGTTTTTGTTTTACGGGGTAGCAATGTCGTATGCATTTCCTTTGAGATTTTTGAATTTATGAGAGTTTGTTCGGTTTTCTTACTTTCGGATTTTTAAAAGTTTTAGAAGTCATTTTCTTGACTTGGATGTATTGGGACTTGGCGACGATGGACTCTCCAGGCGACGAGCAAGTAAGTTGATTAATTTGTTTGTAGTTGTATATTTTAGTAATACTTGTTAAATATTCTAATAGGCTGACTAGTGTATAAGGTATTATCTCTTTTGGTTGTTTTGATAGAGATATGTTATGGTAGTAAACTGCGGATGGTTTTAGTTGTTCATGGGAAATGTCGAGTGTGGGTGATCTTAGAAAATAAATTTAACTCTAGGGAATATTGTGAAAATGAATATTGGGAAACGCTGAATTTTTTATTTTATGTGTGGATGACTTTATGTTGGATCAGGAAGTGATCAACTTTGATTGATGTTTAAGGATAAATTGGAATTAGTGGATATGGTGGATGTTTCAGGAAATCATTAAGTATGAATGATATTGAGGCATATTGATGGATATCTTGGATTTAGAGGTCTTGTGTGTGGATGGATAAATGTCTTTCTCTTTTAGAGAGTCATCCCGATAGGTTTTGGCCGAGTATAGTATAGGGATAGTGGATATCATGACAATGGTAGTAAGATTGGTG
>JAGFNQ010002237.1:204923-336766 GCA_024364735.1 Boesenbergia rotunda | reverse complement strand
TCTTTTGGTTGTTTTGATAGAGATATGTTATATAGTTAGTATATAATGTGGATGCTTTTAGTTGTTCATGGAAAACGTCAAGTGTGGGTGATCTTAGAAAATAAATTTAACTCTAGGGGATATTGTGAAAAGGAATATTAGGGAAATGTTGAATTTTCGATTTTCTGTGTGGATGACTTTATGGTGGATCAAGAAGTGATCAACTTTGATTGATGTTTAAAAATAAATTAGAATTAGTAGATAGGGTGGATGTCTCAGGAAATCATTAAGTATGAATGATATTGAGGACATAGGTGGATATCTTTGATTTAGAGATCTTGTGTATAGATGGATAAATTACTCTCTTTTAGAGAGTCATTCCAGTAGGTTTTGGCTGAGGATAGTATAGGGATTGTGGATATCATGAAACCTCATCTGCATGATAAGTAAACTATTGGTGGATTTATGACGTTATAGTTTGTTATTTAATAGTTGTTTTGATTGGTGAGTTATAGGCGAAATCGGTAGATGAGATGATTTGCTTTAGGTTAGAACCCTGTTTTAATTGTCTTTGTGACAACTCTGTAACAAGGGAGTAGGTTGTTTTAGAGAGGTTTCACTAGGATGTTGTAGTGATCATGTTGATATGAACTGGATTCTTGAGAAGAATTGAGTTTGGTTAACCATATTGGAGTCTAGGGTTTGACCTAATTATGACGATTCAGGTTAGGTAGTAACGCATGGTTACTCAAAATTTAATTAGTAGATAGTGTAGTTAGGATTTATCTTAAATTTTCTTTATGTGTAGTTCAACTGTACCAGCCTATCAGCCTTCAGTTTGCCAGCCTCAGCAGATAGTCGAAACTACAACTTAACAACCACAGTAAATGATCGAAGCAACCTCAGTAGTCAGTCGGACTTTCAGCGCTTCAGTGAATGCAGCCAGCCAAAGTTCAGAAGACTCAGCCACAACTTAGTCAGATGAAGCCACCATCAGTTCCAGAGATAGACTAGGTTTACGCTGTCACTAGAAAGGAGGCATCGCAGGTCGATGAATAGGGTTTTCCGTGATATTAAAGAACTATAGGATACCTACGCGTAGGTCACAGTTAGTATATGTGTCTCTACCACTCAGAGACGAATGAGATAGGTTCCAATTTAATAGATTTATAGATCGGTTCCTACTATAGGTCCCAGCGCATCACCGTTGGTTGCCGCCACAACAGTGGTTGTCGTGAGTCTCCTTCAGAGTTGAAGTGCCAAAGGAAGGAGGTATGTGTTGCTTTGATTAACCAGAGGTTTTGTTGAATCTAATGGTTATCAAGTTGATTTAGAAATCAAGTAACGATTGCTAGGTTAGCATGTTGACGGAATTATTCAGTAAGGAGATTGGATCAAGTAAGGGTTTTGATTGGGGATTAGGACTGTTGGATGAGTTGGTTGATGGGATTAATGATTCATGTTTGGTTAACTTAAGTGAATAATAACTAGATTTCTTAACTGATCCTAGTAATTATTGAATTAGGGATTGATGTGGTATTAGAGATGTTATGGCTAAACTTAATCTAATTGTTGGGATGGTTGGACTTAGGGTTAATAATGAAATTAGATGGATTTGACTAAGAGGATGTGGTTAATTAAAGAAATCTTTAACTATGGGTTGATAAATTATCATAATTATTAAGATTAGCTAAGAAGTCAATTAATTAATTAAATGATGAGAGAATTAATTAATTAATTAATAGGATGATTTGGGTGAATCATTAGATTAAATGATAAAGATTAGACCTAATTACAAATTTAGCTTTTAAATTGGAGGATGACCGTTAGGGTTAGGATGATTTAAGCCGGTGGTGCTATACTTAGCTATTTGGTATTTATTAAAGTAGCTAAAATTGTATTTGATATAGGACGTTGACTTGGTACTGACGTTGGACGCAGAGTTCTCATTGGACACAGACTTCACATTCGAAGGCGGGTACTTCTCCCTTGATTCTTATAGTTTCGTTTACCTTAAATGCATGGTTATTTGATTATCTAAATAGGTTGCTTTACCTTAAATCTATTTGCCTTGTTTTCCTGCTTGACACTTATTCTTGCTTGACCTTTGAGTAGTAATTCAAATTGTTCAGTTATACAGTCTCATCTTTTGGCTTCTGATCTAAAGAGTACCGTGTGTACGCGTGTACTGTAGAATAATCATTTGACCTATCTAGGGTTTGATTGGCATTAGATAACCCTACCCAGTAGATTAGTGCATGTTTATTTACTTTGGTGTTGATTGTGTTTTTCGTATGTTTTCTTATTTTGGTGTTATTGGTGTTTTCTATTTTCGCATGGTTTTGGATTTAATTGAAGAGGTGGATATTAGTGACATGCATCATAGCATTCAGGCCGACGACCGCGGGCTCCTTGGTAGTTGAGACGGGTCGTCGGGTATATTTTCCTGTTGTGCCACGCTTGGTCGGAGTTGTGTGCAAACAGTTGATACTCCCCAGATATTTGGAGTTCCCACAGGTATTTTGGGATTTTAAGCCACAGGTATTTTGACTTTTCATATCAAGGTCACGGTTGTCGTGGTGTATTTACATAGCCCCAGGTATTTGGCGCTTGTATCTTGTCCACTCAACCTAATGGTGGTTGGTGTGTGTACAGTGCATGTCATAACATCATGTGCATATTATGCATTTGCATTTGCTTGTGTTTGTTGCATTTGATTGAGCTATGATTGTTGCATTTGACTGACATGCATATACGGGGATATGATTTGCATATTATATGATGTGGATCTGTTCAACAATATTAGCAGTTTATTGAGGTAGTAGGGGGATTTCTGATCTTGCCCCTACTTGTTACATGATTTGCAGGTATGTTTTATTTGTATAGATGCATTTTATTTATGTTCTTATTTCCGGAGATTGTATACCCTTTGGCTATCTTTATGCTTGCTTTACCCTATTATATACCATGCATTTATCTGTTCTTATGCCCGCAGAGTTCCACCCAGAACTCACCACCCCTAGTTCTTCTTTTTGTTTCAGGTAATCGATAGTTGTGTCTCGTGCAACCAGGAGAGGATCCAACTGCCAGTCTCCCAGTTTGAGTATTTATTTTTATTGGTTTTCGTACACTCGTAGTCGTTTTATAGTATTAGTGTCGTGTTTGTTTTATTATCGTTTTGGATGGTTTATGATTTTTCCTTCGAACATGTACTTATTTATTTCTGCTGGATTTTGGGTTGCTGCGCTTAGCTATAGAGATTATATTTATTATTTGTCAGTTATATTATTTAACTGCGTGGTTGTGTTGGTGTGAACGCCAGCCGAGTGTGGCTGAGCTAAATTATATGTGTTGAGGTGTGTGCATGTATAAAAGTTTCAGATTGTCCGCCGTACAGGGGAGGTGCTGCCCGATTTTCGAGCGAGCCCAGGCCTCTTGGGGCGTGACAATTGGAATGGTAGAAGAAGAATGAGAACAACAACATACTTGCGTTGTGGAGAAGGGACCCCTATATATATGTGCACCTTTGATAACTCTCTACCGTTAAGATATCACATCCATTGGAACAAAGAGGTTATATCAAGGGTTGACTAAGCAGGTAAGTGTTTAGGCCATTGGGTCACTAAGCAACTAGGTATTAGGCCTGCAAATTAACTGAACAGCTGATCCTGTCAGGGAAGTATGTCAGTTTTTAAGGAAGTGACAAGGTGATGTCATCCTAGTCTTAATCGACGTGATAAGCTCTCCCTCTATGATGCTCCTCTGGAGGCCCAATAGAGAAATCCCAAAGGAAGAGGCCCAGTTTGGCCCAATAGGATGCTGGGTTGAGGCCCATGGGAAATGATTAATTAAGCTCCAGCTATAAAGTAGTCTAGGGAAAGGAGTGTATCCGCCGATCTACCGTTAGACATGAAACGTCGATCGCCCTTATGGAGCTATAGGCTGATCGGCCATATGGAGCTTGCATGCCGATCGGTCGTATGGAGCAACATGCCGATCTATGAGAATTCTAACAATTTTGCTCCACTTTGTCGTCTAATTGGCCAATCTAGCCCATTCCGCATCGTGAATAGTCCACTATCCTGGGAACCTCTATTGCTACGTGTTCTTAAGTTGGTCTATACTAACCGTTTGATCAGGACTTTTCCTATGTAATCGAGGAACCCAAAACTCTCTCTTTCATGTTACCTGTGTTTATTCCAACATAAGTGTTAGCTCAACTCATTTACATATATTGAAGGCATGTTTTGTATTTGTCAATTATGCCACTCCCGTGGGAATTGCAGCCATTAACACGTGCGTCAACTAAGCAGGCATTATTCAGGTAATAGATGTGCAGCTGTATCGTGGAGCAATAGTTAGCTAGTCAACTCAACGCTTTCTTGATTTGAAAACACCGGAAACTTACTCATCACAGAATTTTACACGTACGAGTGAATATGCAAAACTGAATCTGAATATTTGCAAGGTGGATCACTGCTGATTGTGAATCGGAATCCGATCGACAAAATGCTCCAATGTGCAAATGACTGTATCAAATGTTATCCACGGCAGATGGCGGGGCCTGAATAATTAGTGGCATCTGAGTTCTAGGGGGTGATGAACCAATACCCATGTCCTCCCAGCAGATTTTTTTATTTTTTATTTTGTTCTTAGGACGTAGTCGAGCCAGTAAACATTTAATAGATTTGCATAATTAAATAATGATCGAATCCCAACTAAAGCTACCCTCCCAAAGGGGACATATTGATTTATTCCCTCCTAAAGATGTGGAAGAGTCATGGGAGGAGATCATCCGCTCTTTACCTTATCGCCTTACATTTCTATGGTGTTGTATTATGAGATTTGAATTGTTAATATTGTTGCTCAGCTAGCATTGTGGTATGTTCCTTCTCATTAGTGATTCTTGATTGGTATTTATTTGTAAAAATACTTAGTTTTATTGAGGGTGCTTAATTTGTTGCCATTATACAACTTAATCGCATTGATAGACTTGTTCGACTGACTTCCTGTGCACATATTGCAGGAAGTTCTGACCTGATCTACAAATTTCTGTATGAAAACGACAAGTCGCTAAATTCTAATTGCTGTCAGGTAAAAAGTGTTAATGAAGGTTGAAAAATAATGAATCGAGCATGGTAAATGACTTGAGCATGTACCGTTTTGGAAAAGCATAAAGCTAAGGTGCATAAAATGACCATTCACTAGGATAACATGTTCGTGACAATCACCGACGTACTATCATCAAAATATTACCAAGTTCGTGGCATTTATCATATTCAATGTGAAAGTATAGCCAACAATCTATCAAAGGCTAATATTTAATTGTCGTTCCCATGCGCAGGACGAGTAGCTTTTGTGGCATGACACCTCCATAAGATTAACATTGTTACCAAATTATCACAATTCTTATATTATCAAGGTGATTGAGTACATAAATAAACATAGATTTAAGTAATGGGAGTTTACAAGCCAATTAGAAATAGACTGGTTTTGCTTAGTTGATCCTCAGGGATAAAAGGAAACATCAAAATAACAAACTCGAATAAAAAAGGAAGCTACATGTTCACTGACGCTATACAACCAGAGAAAATTGATGATTGGAAAAGCTCCAAAAAATAGCAAACCAAGTACCATCGCATTTTATGATACTGACATCAACCCGACGTGTTCTTTCTGGCTGCATAAATTCGATAAGCAGCTAGTCCTGCAACTGTAAGAGCCGCTCCAACTGTATGGCAAGACAAGCAAAAGTAAATAAAGAATTAAGACGACAACGAGCCACAAAGGCAAAGAAAATAACATTTTGCAATTAGATGTCAGCTCTTTGTAAAATGCCTCCTGGTTTACCCCTTTTCTTAAAAAAAAATGTCATCAAACTTTACCCGTTTCGAAATTTAGTTCCAAAGTTTTATATGGTAAAAAGCCCTCCAAACTAAATAAATCCTTGCAGGTAAGCACATATGCATGCAAAGAGAAGCAATCCCACTAAGATGGATGCAACGAAAAAGATGGAGTAGAGGCTAATAAATTGGAAGTTGGAACTGATTAAGAACAAAAATTTGAAGGATCACTTGGTTCCAACTGAAAGCCAGGCATTCTATCACCTGCAAAACTAATTAAATCAATATTTGAAACATCAAGCCAAGTTAGGGTCTTGGTCCTCAATCGGCCCAAGAAGTATCAAGCTGCTAGAGCAACTGGGGATGGGAGTGTCAAGCAGCCAAAGTGTTTGGATCAGTAAGAAGTAGGATCAGCAAGAGTAATTCAAGCAATGAATAACTAGAAAAAATATGCATCAATTTGCTATTAGCAGCAAACAGCTTATTCCAACAAAACATATGTCCATTACTTCTGATGGATTACCAAAATGTATGGATCTGTAAGAAGAGTAAGAATATGAAGGTACACATAAAAATAAGAAGCAAAATAAAAGTTGTAACGTCTTTCGAGTTTTTTTCCATAAATGTAACTTAATAAGCATTAACAGCTTCAAAACACTAGAAATGAAAGAAGAATCAAGAAATAAACAGGTACTATTGAAAGGTTTTAATTACCTGAGATAAACACAAGAGACTGATTGATAAAGCGTCGGTATTGTTTGCGGCTTTTGCCAGCTTCAGTTTCCGGAATGCTTAGATGAGGCTGTTGTGCAGCACTAACTATTCGATAGAAAACATCATTATGATCGCGTAATTTCATGCTGATGGGTATAGGTGACTCGATTCCCATCTCAAGGGTTACCTTGCAGGGAAAAAAAACATAAAATTAGGATCAACAATGTAGTGAATGCTCATACTTCATTCAAAAATAGAAGAGATCATCGAACATACTGGAACTAACTATCCTCGATCAAAAGCATTAGAAGATGTAATTTACTCCCACATGGGCGTACCAGCATAAGGTATTATCTTAATCTCATATATGGATGTACTATTATCTCATTTTAATTGAATATATAGGTGTTTGATTGCTTTCAATTAAAAGGATATTATGGTAACATTAGCAAATTGTGTAAAGTATACAGGCAGTGTTGGGCTTTTACCAGCATAAGTGCTGGCACAGTAATCCAAACGTTTACTGGCTCATGTGCCTGTGGCCATGCACATGATAACCCAATTTTAGGGCCAATTCTAGCAGTTTCTTATTATGGGATTTCGTTCACATGTGACAGGTTGGAATTTTTCAATGGCTGTGAATCTTCATCGATGGAGCATTCTAGAACCCAGGCAAGACCTTGGCTGCATTTGTATGTTCTGTTGAAGCTAATATTTTGCAGGTGAGGGATGTTTTGTAAGGAGAATTACCTTTCGAATATTTAGCAAGCCTAGCATGGAACAACAAACAAATTTGAAGTTGAAACTTTTCCAAACAATTGTTTACCCTCATGTCTAACCAGGAAAATTAAACAGTGAATACCCACATAAATCATTTAAAACAATCTTGGATCAAATAAAGCAATGAACGTGATAAAAATCAAGAGCACCTGATCAGAAGCAAGTTTGAATGTTGTTGGTAGGAGTTCATCTTTCAGTTTAAGATCATTATCATAACCAAACTTCCTCAAGACTGACCAAGTTGTTTCTAGGCGGCCCCTTTCTATGAAAAGAGCATGTAGAAAAAGAAACCCAGTCAATGTTAGCCCGCGGTCATTAACTCCTTCAGGTATCTTCTCTTGGACAACCCTCTTAACCCCCACAATTTCAGATGGCTGGAGAGGAGCATTAAAACATCTAACCTGAAAGCTTTTAACACACAATTAATATGATTTATCTAATAAATTACTAACAACAACTGTTCTAAAATTCATTTAATGAACTTAATCTAGTACAAGAAAAAACAACATAGGCAAAACATAGAATAACCTGGAAGTTATTCAACTCAGCATCACTTAGTGCACCATCTCTATCATTGTCACACAAGATGAAGATTCTTTTCAAGGCCCTTGTGCATCGGGCCTTCAATGATTGTGTCTCCTGATCAAAAAGTGGAGCAGTTGGATGAAGAACTGCTTTCTGAGCATAATAAAAGACTTCTTGGACCTGAAACAAAAGAATATTCCCAGACAAAATATGATTATAGTATAAAATCAAAAAATGATTAACAAATCTAAGCAGTTGACATAAACAACAAAAGAGAGGCGATAATTTATGGCATGGCATGCTAATGTTCCAAAAATAGTATTTACAACTGCTTGTGTAAGTGCAGTGTGTGATAGGATTGTAGAGGTAGATGTGCAAAACCTTCACATACAAAGTCCACAAAAGACATGGCTGTACAGCTTCTACATAAGATATGTCAATGAACTTTACACAAGCATTATGCACGAATACTTGGTTGTAGACCTATAATCTAATTCCAACTAATAAGGTTGGTAATAAGAAATCGACATACATGTTCACATATCTCATGTGATTCACTAAGCTTCCACGATGATAATAAGAAAATAAGACATGCCTGTTTTCTAATTTTGTATTTTGTATGTTCCTAAAATAATTGAATTATTGTTGCTAAAATAATTGAATTATAGTTGCATGATTTTGAGCACCAAGAACATTGGCAATTACATTTGTAGGTATTCCCCATTGGTATTGTGGCATGTTACATGGCCTAGTGCGTTGGACAGGTCCTCCAACACTGGATTTTACTAGCACCAATCAAAGAGGTAGACATCCACTTTCAAGTTTCATAAGTTAATATATGGTGGTCAACTGATTAGATGAAGCAGAAGTAATGTGTTAGCTAGTGAGATGCTACAAGAATACCAAAGCATCGATTACGTATTTGCACAAACAAGAGCATTAAGTTGCATGAGAATAGTAAGAGGGGATGATGTAAGACTCCTGACAAATCAACAAACTGAGCAGATCCTTGCCATTGTCTATCTCAGCCATCAGTTAACTGATTTAACACAGCCTTATGTCCCATCCTGATAATATAATACTAGCTAGATGTACCAAAGAAACAACTAAAATATACAACCAACTCAAACCTGAATCTGCTTGAGGGCAGAACACTCTATGCATGTCTCGATCTCCCGGAATTGTTGCATGATTGGAGCCATAACCTGGTCCAGACTAACTTGTTGCAGATCATCCCGGAGGTCAACCTTGCATCCAACCACAAGTACTGGCACTTTTACCTGCCCATCCGGTAAATCAATTAGAAGAGATGAGAAAAAGACCTACTAAATGCAGATTTAATCCGTGTGAAGAGAGGCATAATTAGAGAACCTCCAGTCGGCGGAGTTCAGGAAGCCAATAAGTACTCAGGCGGTCTAGGGTGGAAGGTCGGTCGCAGGCATAGGTCAAAACAATGACATCGGCGGCCTTGCAATCCGCAATCAGCTTTGCTTTGTGTTCGGGTCTGGAACAGAACAGCATCTGAACGTCAAGTAAAGAGGATGAAGATGACGAAAGGCGGTACATTTGTGCGTACATACCTGGAGGAGGTATCGATAATAGTGATCGGGACGCGATCCGGGTAGTAATCAGAAGGGAGACGAGTTGGGGGCAATACGTGGGGAATGTTCTCCGAGAAAGACTCAGTGGCGACGGCTACGATAAGACTAGACTTACCGGTGCCGGCCTCCCCCACCACAACCACCCGGACGTTCGCCAGGCCGGCGAAGTTCCCTCCACCAGCTGCTGCAGCTGGATCACTGGCCATTAAGATGATTGATTTGGCAAACGCCTGCTGGAGGATGGCGATGGATTGACAATCCAGAGGCGGCGCCGAGGAAGGTGCCCTAATTAATCAAGGCGTCCGAGGGCTTGAGGCGAGGCAGAGGTTTAGGGTCGTTTGGTCTCGGTAAAATACCCCCTTTTTTCTCCTTTTTCGTATATATATATATATATATATACATATATATATATATATATATATATATATATACCAATTTGCTCCGTTGCGGACCGTGATGTGCGGACTTCCCGTGCGGACCAGACACCCAGACCGATTAGGCACTTGCCTGATCGGTCTGGTGACCGATTAGGCAAGGGCCTGATCGGTTTGGGGCCGTGGTCGCGCACGCGGTCCGCAGCGGAGATGCGCTGATATATATATATATATATATATAAAAGCGGTTATGTATTTTTACTAATATTTATTTATTTATTCATTTATTTTTAAATTATAGATTATATTAATAAAATTTTGTTTTTAAAATTTATGAATTAAATTATAATATCGAACATAAAAAATTAATCAAAAAATATTTAAAATGTATCTCAAATTTCAAATGGAATATTCATATATATATCCCAAATATCATGTTTTATAATCATTAATGTGATCAATTTTTAATTAATTTATAATTAAAAAATAATTACTATCTTATAGTGTAAAAAGTAAATAAAATAAATTTCTTATAACAAACAATAAATAAGTGATTATCCAAAATACACCTCTTCATCATGCTACACGTCAATGTCGAAGCTTGAGTCCCCACGGGATGGACTGATGGTTAGTGCTTGAGTGTTGTCACCAAGAGGTCTGAGGGTCCCCGTGATTTACCAGTATACCCACCCTCCCCATGCACTAGCCACAGCATCCGGGCTAGTAGCCTCCGTAATTTTCCTCCTCCGTGTTGGCCCTGGGACGGGTTGGCGGGGGCGCTGGGGGCGAGCAATTTGCCTTTTGTCACCACGTCAATGTCGAAGCTTTGATTAGCAATCTGGATGGAGGACATGCGGGGATTAACAAGTACTGGAGGATGTTCATAAAGTCTCTTTGATACTTAAGTCAATACGTTAGAGATTTATAATTTGAAATTTAATTACGATATATTATTCAAAATTTTTCCTCATAATGGATAGCAAACTTAAAAATATCAATTGTCAGGATGAGCTTCCATTTATACTTCCTCAATTTATCCTAGCAAAACTTTCATGGAACCGAACTAGTCACTCTAGGTTCAACATTACTTGACCAGATTAATATTTCTGTTAAGAGGAAAATGAAATTTCAAAGGACGAAAAGGATTGAAGTAAGTGAGATTTAGGAATACTTTTATAATTACTAATTTTCCCGGGGGAAGGGGTTACATTGATATAAACTCTGTGTGGGATCGGTGGCGTCGATAGAGGGGGAGGTGAATATCAACTCGTAAAATTGCTCTGAATCTTCGTTGATCGTTCGCATAATATCAGAGTTGTTAGTAGTAGCGGAATAAAAGATAAAGCGAAAACACAACAATAACACGAGATCGTTCTCTGACTGCTCCATTGACAAACTTAAAACTAGATTAGTGGCAAAATGACGGTTCCGACCTAAACATCGTGGAGGGTCAAGCCACCAGTAAATGAACATAGGCAGGTTATACGTCTCCTGAGGGGATGCCAATGAGGGAGATGAATGAACCTGAGGCTAAAAAAAAAAGATGTTAGAATGGCATCGAGAGTAGTGGGGTGTGCGTGAGTTGGAGGTATTAGTGTAAGCCCTAAGAGTCAATCATTAGTTGATTGACTTAGGTCATATAGTATCATATTTATGAATAAAAAATAATACTTTGGTTATTATATTTACTTCATGCTTGTGCAATAAATATAATAATATCCTAGAACCGTAGGTTCTAATACATAGCACATCAATTGGTTGAATTGATTATGAGAGATTGTAGAGAACACTACTCTTAACTATTCTTAGTCAAGCAGTAATAATATACAATGGCAATATTAATATGTTGAGACTAGCATGTAAGTCAATTGATGACTTGATTTCACAAGTCATAGATATGAGATATCAAGTTGATATATGAATATATATTAGAGAATATGAACTGAATTGACCCGCCATGAGAAAGTTACATGGATCGTTATATGAGTGTCATAAATTTTTTCACAGTGACCATCGGTATGAATAGTCTTTAGACATAAAGTCACTACGATTCCCTACATAGAGTTGTGTATTTTGGTATCGGCAAACATCACCCGTAATAGAGTCGACTATAAAGTCGATCACTAGATATGCAACAAATTATGCGAAGGGATGTGAGTGATGTAAATGGGGTCTATCCCTTCCATATCACGAGAGTGATATTTGTGGGGGGCCCTTGATTGAGTAGAACTACTAATGCATGATCATGCTCAAATGATTCAATATGAGATATTAAGCTCATTTGGTTGAGTGAGTCTACTTGGGGATCAAGAAACACAAATTAATAAGAAGATGACACGTTCTATGCCTCATTGATCAATCTAGATATCGAGGATAACAAGATAATAGACATTGAAAGGTTAGGTCAGCTCTCGACATTCTCATCACTTGAGCAGCAATGATGCATTGCTAGATGTCACTCATTTGCTTATGTATCTAAAATGATTTTATTGCCAACGTTTCAAAAGCCTATTAAGTCACACACAAAGAACATGTTATTTTGGAGATGCATTTATTTTAATTTGATCAAAATATGATGAAGTCTAATCCAAAATTGGATTAATTGAGTTAGACTCAAATGAATCAAATTAGATTATAGGATTAAGTCTAATCCGAATTATACTCATTAGATTAGACTCAACCATGAATGAGGATTAATATTCATTAATAAAGATTAATGGAGTTTTAATAAAAGGAAAATCAAGAGGCTTTTGGTATTCATTGAGATTAATAGAGTATTAATGAAAGGAATACTAAGAGGTTTTGGTATTCATTGAGATTAATAGACATTAATAGGTTGGGAAGACTAAAAGTCAAAGACCTTGACCTTTTGTATTCATTAGATGAATATAAAAGAGCTATTTTTGGTGGATTGAAGTAGTATTAGTAGTAGTTGTTGTTGATCTTCTTCACTTGGCCGAAAGCCTCTCAAACCCTCTTCTCTTCTTGTCCAAACCACATTCAAGTGGCTAACACCACGAAGGTAGTTCTTCTCCGAGACCAAGTTCGTGCAACGAACGAAATGTGTTCGTGTGGATACTACTAGAGGCGCAACCATTCTAATCGTACTGAGATCCGCAAAACCAAAGTTGCTGTCAGGATTGTACTAAGGGCACGCAACAAAGATAATCTCTCGATCAAACATTGTATAGTTTTTTCGCATAGATCTCTGGAAGGGATCAATTTTTTCCGCTGCGTAATATGATTGTTTTTCGCATAAGATCCTAGGAGGAAATAGGGAAACGTTCGAGAGTTCAAGGGTTGGTGTGCTCGAACTTGCACCCGCGCGAGCGAGCAATCTTTTAAAGAGTCGTTGAGGCTCACGTTCTCCTCAATGTGTGCCAGTGTTATCCACGTTTCAAGAGAGGTGGTTGCATCGCCCCCATGATCTCCGATGTTCTTGCTAGCGATTGGTATGGGGGAGCCACGTGGTCCCATGTTCTCTATGTTTTCCCCGCACCCCGCATTTCAAGTAAGCCAAGTCGAAAACATTGGGGGGGGGGGGGGGGGGTCAATAAGGCTAGCAAGAGACCCTGAGCTGAGCTAACCGCTCGTGGTAGATCTCAGGATGGGTCGGAGGGAGAGGTCGACATCATGCGTTTGAGCTAAGGAGTCAATAATGTCGGGCCTAACTCAGGAGTCGATGATGTATAACCGAGTTGAGAGGTCATGAGACCAAGATAGAAAAGAATAGGTCGGAGCGAGTGTGCTAAGAAGTGGCCAAGCTAAATCGAAGTGGTTGAAGGGGTACAGGTATCTTGAGGTGAGTTGATACATTAGCTCATACTGAGGCTCATTAGGACAAGCCGAGCAAAGATCTCGAGGTTGCCTGCCCGAATTCTCAGGGAGGTAGGCACTCAAGACAAGCAGCAGTGGAGTACCTCCCGACCTCAATGGGAGGCTTGACATACTTAAAGAAGTCCTTCCTAACCTTCGCAAAAGGTCCACTGTAACGTAGAGGAGTCGACTGTCAATGGAGGGTGATAAGTCCAAGAGGAGAAGTCAGAGTAGGTGCAAATTGCTTAAATCAAGCTCCTTGGGTTCCACTAAAGTCGAACTGGGTTTCACTTGGGTTTTGACCGCCAGCTCAGCACGGCTATTGACTTCACAGGACACATAGAGACCGTATATTTCCACCACATCAACGACACACGTAGATATATGGAGTTAACTATATAAATATATTGCTGCAGTTCTCTTTTCCCTACAATTGCAATTATTCTCAATAGTTATTAAAACAATCAGAAATCAAGAATCCTTTACTTCACTATAATTTATATGGGGACACATATATGGACCAACCTTCTAAGTTTGTTGCTTATAGGAAGCTTTAGCTAACCTTTCGTCTAAAGTGTTAGTGATATGAGAGAAGTGTCCTAAGGAAATCGCCTTATGATTGTAATTATTTATTTTAATAAATGAATATTCACTAGTTGAGTATACATGTTTGTGTATTTGATTGAGATCTTAAACTCATTTACTGAATGTCCGCAATACAATTCACAGCATGAGAGAATTTGTGATGAATTCACAACTAGTGATTATCTGTACATGTGCAATTGTGAAGTATTGAAATTGTCCCTAGTCGATGAATTGATAAATACGGACACTATCAATTCTGTTGAGACTAGCATGGGTTATTCTCTAATCAGCTGATTCTCACTAGCTGGTGACATTGGGATGTCCGGAGATAAACATGAATGCTAGTTAAGGGAACTAGTTCATTGGAGTGACTGGCTGTAAAACTTCATATGGTAGTCTACATATAGATATGTCAATGAAGTTCTTACTGCAGCTTAAGTGCGATGTTCCTTTGACTTGCGGTGTTCAAGTCATCTTGGTCATGGAGACTTATAATTTGACATCCTAAGCAAGCATCTCCAAGGAGGTGTGGACCCAAGATGATTGGGTATAAGCCGAAGTGCCCGAAGATGTTTGAACAGCCTACAAAGGATTCACCACTCCTTGCGAGGAGATGTATACCCAAGGTCTATCGTTGGATTGTTACTCGAAGCCTCTGGCCAGAGCATGACATGTTCAGAGTATGAATCTCTTAAATACATGAGAGTAATTAGAATCCGTAGGACGAGAAAACGTTACTTGGGCTAGGTGTGACGTAGTCAGCCTAGTGGGGACTGACACACATAGAACATGTCCTGAACCAAGTGGGTATAAGATGGTGAAGGGAATGGGGCACGATTCATTATAGCAGCTGAAGGGTTTCAAAATTATTTCTGAGGTCAACCGTTGATCTTTCGATTAATTGGGGATCATGATGTACTACTAGGTGCCACTCATGTTCGTTCTATAATTGATTAATTATAGACGGCCAACATAAATCGAAACCTATTTAGTCACACACACTACGAGTAATCCGAGGGATTTAAAACGAGTTGAAAATTGGATTTTTCAATCAAGAGAGATTAGGTTTGGTTAAGCCAAACGATAAGTCGAATCTGAATTTTCAGAGACGCATCGGAAGCGTAAAATGGCTAAGTCTTTTGAAGACTTAATAAATGAATTAAATAAGTTTAATTCATTGGGGCGTGGCTTGGATGGGCCGGCCAAAGAGGGTCTCCACCCTCTTTGCTTGGCCGGCTACAATAAAGGGGGAGAACCAATGTTTTGGTTCAATTTATAAAATAAACCAAGTGTGGTTTGTTTTATAAAATTATGGATGATATAAATTTTTATATAATAAACCAAGGTTTGGTTTATTTTTCATGGAAATTAAAATGAACCACGGATTGGTTTATTTTATTTTATAAAATCAATCATGGATTGATTTACCATGATAAGAAAATTTATTCCATAAGAAAAAGGAGACTTGGTTAATTTTTATCATAATTTAAAATATGATAAGACTTGGCATGATGGAATAAGTCATTCCATGTTTGAGAGGTCACTATATAAAGGACCCAAGGCAAGGCTTGAAAGATCAATCAAAGTATTCTTGCCCGGGCTCTCTCCCTCTCCTCCCTTCTTCCTCTTGGCCAGCCACAAGCCTCTTCCCCCCTCTTCTTACCGTGAGCACAAGGAGAAGCCCCGAGGCGACGAAGTTCTTCCGTTGGGACGATCTTCCTCTCCGGCCATCATCACCTTGGGATTGGGCGCAAGTCATCTTCCTCCTTCTCGCCAGAATTGTGATTCCGGCCAACCTTGGTGGTGAGTTTTTCCGATGTGATTACTTCTCTCTTGGTTTTCTTGTCGCGTTCTCGGAGAATCTAGTAGTTCTCGAGAACACGAAACTCGTGGCTTTGCGAAGTCATCCCGAAGATACTCGGCGTGGACGCGAATAGAGGCGGAGCTTCCGAGGGACGCTTATGGTTGGACCTCGTCCCTTTCTTCGAGTTACGCGAGGTAATAAGTAAATTAGTTTACGTTTCTGCAAAATTTCAAATATATGATCATGTCTACACAAGATAAAGTTGCATGCTTAGATGTGTGGTTAAATAATTTGAGAAATTATTTATGCTAAATCTTCCGCTGCACGTAATTAATTTTAAAATTACGAACCCGCATCTATGTCAACATGCACCCGTACCCAACATAAAGTAAAAAAAGTATTTATTTGTACTAAAGCAATTCTTAATAGTATGGTCTGATAAACATGGCTAAATTTATCTTCAGTTTAGTTATCAAGAGTGTATCAGTATTCAATTCTTGCATCTCAGTCAGAAGCATATTCTTCTTATTATTTATGTGGATAAAATCATCATAATTGATGACAATTTTGCAAGCAAGATTTATATTGACACCTTCAAACTGAGGATTAAGTGAATTGAAGTGCTTGACATAGACGTTTTAAGTCAGAGAGAGATACTTGGAATACATAAGAAAGCTATTATGTTTAGAGTTAATCTTAAGGATCTAAATGTGAAAGAAGAAGAATACGTACATACAGTTGGAGGGTAGAAGGGGTGCCTAAACGCAATGATAAAGTTGCTACCGTGAGACCTTGTGGTCACAAGTTCGAGTCAAAAAACAAACTCTTGCAATGCAGAGTAAGGTTGCATACAATAGACTCAATATGGCCTGCCCCTTCCCGGGACCCCACATTGTGCACCGAGCTGCCCGTTGATATATAAAGTTAGAGGGAACTACTTTAGGAATAAACCCTAATAACTTCACCAATTTAACATTAATGTAGTATTCTGTTGATTCACATCACATGGCACATAGGCAGAAGCATTGTTTACATTTTAGTAAAATGATGTAAGCTGTGTAAGGTTGTCATAGTAGTAAGTTGTATGAATGTAAATAACCATCAATGCACTTTTAATAGGATATGACTCATACATGAACCTCACCCTCAAACATTGAAAGTTGTTTGGATGAATCAAACATCGTTATACATGTCTAATGATTCATCTAAATACGAGACTATATGATACAATAGTTTGCTCCTCTTACCGATGATGTCTACATCATTCTTAGTCAACCTTGGTTGCATCATATGAAATTGATGGCCTAAGTTTGCTAACTAAAGGAACCAGTCCAATCAACTTATATAGAATAAAACAAAGGATGTGCTTAATAATCATTCAATATTGAAACATACCACCTCTTGAAGTGACTCCTTGGCAGTCTATTGGAAGCTTCAACCATCCTTTAACAATTTTTTAGGAGGCAATCCATCAGATTTCCTTAACCTCAGAACCCTACTCTATCTTGAAGACCATATTTTTCCCTTGTCTTGGCTAAATACATTTCAAGTTAAAGATCAATCATAATCTAAAAAGACTTGGTAATTAACCTAACTAAAACAAGGAAGAAAAGGAAGCCCAATATGCACAGAACCATAAAATGGCGGCATACATATTAACATTTCAGGTAAAAAGCAAAAATCTTGAATCTTAAGGTTACAAAATAGAAGTACCTCAGAAATGAATCCATCAAGTGACAAACCACCTAAAACATTCTTCTCTGCAGCATCCTTGTAAGGAGATTCGGACCAAGGGCTATAAAGAACACAATAGACTTAGGGCAAAAGAAACCAAAAGAAGCACGAGAAAAGATATTGTATTTCACGCCATTGAAATTATACTTTAGCAACAAACAGCCTAAGCACTTTAACAAACTGCATTCATGTAATAAATGCAGGAACCAAATTATCAAAGCAGGGCACCTATGGATTATAAGTGTTGTCGCCATGTGGTAGCTTTGATCAGAAAAGTAAGGAACGAAAAGGCTAGTGACATGCATTTCAGAACAAGATTGGCTACATCTCCAATTTGTGCTACTTGCCTCAAGCCGTTACATTGTTGGAAAATGATTGGCTAAAATTTCAACACGTTCTACTTGCTTCAAACCGTTACATTGTTGGACAATGATTGGCTAAAATTTCAATACATGCTATTTGCTACGGTATCTGAGAGTCCAGGCTACAATTACAGCAAAACTTTTAAGAACTAACTGAGGAACATAATGAAATATATATTTTTATAGGTGAATCAACCACACAATAAAAAAAACACCAAGCAAGGAAATCCAAAATTAGAAGAAATATTAGTATGTGGGAAAAGCAAGAGACAAGGAAGTGGAAATAATAGAATACCATACATATATAAAGAAAATATTTTTAAAAAAGTGGGAGAGGGCTTTCCCACTTGCTCCTTTATGAATTTATTTGGCAAATTTCCCAAACCACACACCGAGTTCGGGTAATTCTTAACAGCGCACAACAATTCAGGAATACTAAAAGCATACTCCTTAAAACCAAAATATCCTAAATACACCATGTTTGGCACACAAATACCTCCCTTTTAAATCAATCCAAACTAGAATAGTTATAGAATATCCTGTCTCCATTGGTGTTACACTAAAAGTATGAATAACATAGTATACTAGTGAAATTATCCATTCAATAGTTCCATGTAAACATATATAACCATGCAACCAAATAAATAATATGTAACAATTTAAATTATAAAAATGTAGAACGCGTCATATATATATTATATACGGAATAAGTCTATGATCGAGTACATGAGAAACTAACTCTTAAATAACACTTATAAGTTACCACACCAAAAACTTACTAAAAAAATATTTCACAATCAAAAGAGCCAATCCTTTGAACAAGGGTTGAAGTATTATTCAATGTCAAAGTTTTATAATCAGTAAAAAATGGGACTAGGTATCGTGTATGTTGACACTTGACACAATTTTACACATTTTAGACTCGTGCATATAGCAACTCAAATGAGTTCTAATCCTATAATCACTTATCTCTGAATATAAACTAATTGAGATTGAGATTAGGGAAATTCTAGTGAGATGCTACAAGAATACCAAAGCATCGATTACGTATTTGCACAAACAAGAGCATTAAGTTGCATGAGAATAGTAAGAGGGGATGATGTAAGACTCCTGGCAAATCAACAAACTGAGCAGATCCTTGCCATTGTCTATCTCAACCATCAGTTAACTGATTTAACACAGCCTTATGTCCCATCCTGATAATATAATACTAGCCAGATGTAACAATGAAACAACTAAAATATACAACCAACTCAAACCTGAATCTGTCTGAGGGCAGAACACTCTATGCATGTCTCGATCTCCCGGAATTGTTGCATGATTGGAGCCATAACCTGGTCCAGACTAACTTGTTGCAGATCATCCCGGAGGTCAAGCTTGCATCCAACCACAAGTACTGGCACTTTTACCTGCCCATCCGGTAAATCAATTAGAAGAGATGAGAAAAAGACCTACTAAATACAGAGTTAATCCGTGTGAAGAGAGGCATAATTAGAGAACCTCCAGTTGGCGGAGTTCAGGAAGGCAATAAGTACTCAGGCGGTCTAGGGTGGAAGGTCGGTCGCAGGCATAGGGCAAAACAATGACATCGGCGGCCTTGCAATCTGCAATCAGCTTTTGCTTTGTGTTCGGGTCTGGAACAGAACACCATCTGAACGTCAAGTAAAGAGGATGAAGATGACGAAAGGCGACACATTTGTGCGTACATACCTGGAGGAGGTATCGATAATAGTGATCAGGACGCGATCCGGGTAGTAAACAGAAGGGAGACGAGTTGGGGGCAATACGTGGGGAACGTTCTCCGGGAAAGACTCAGTGGCGACGGCTACGATAAGACTAGACTTACCGGTGCCGGCCTCCCCCACCACAACCACCCGGACATTCGCCAGGCCGGCGAAGTTCCCTCCACCAGCTGCTGCAGCTGGATCACTGGCCATTAGCAAACGCCTGCTGGAGGATGGCAATGGATTAACAATCCAGAGGCGGCGCCGAGGAGGATGGCAATGGCTTGAGGCGAGGGAGAGGTTTAGGGCTCTCGGTAAAATACCCTTTTTTTTTCTCCTTTTTCATATAATTGATATCGTGCGCCCGCAATCCACGCCCGCCCATGTGCGAATTTTTTTTTAGAAATTAAACAATTCCTCAAAAAAAAATATAGAAAATAATTTTTATTAATTTTTATTTGTTTTTTTTCTCCTCCCCACCGCTCACTGCTCGTCTTCTTCATTGGCGCGGCAGACGGCGAACGGAGGCGGCGACGGGCGGAGGCGGCGACGGCGGACGGAGGCGGCGACGGCGGACGGAGGCGGCGACGGCGAAGGCGGCGGCGGACGGAGGCGGCGACGGCAGCCGAAATATAAAGCATCAAGTTTAGCTGCTAAACTTTGGACAATAGAAAGACGATTAATGCTTTTGAAGGTTATGAAATAAAAGATGGCATCCTTGAAACTGATTCTGCAGAAGCTCTAAGTCTGATTCAAATGCAGAGATCGCGACGGAGGTGGCGACGGCGACGGCGGACGGAGGCGGCGATCTCAGCATTTGAATCAAACTTAGAGCTTCTGTAGAATCAGTTTCAAGGATGCCATCTTTTATTTCATAACCTTCAAAAGCATTAATCGTCTTTCTATTGTCCATAATTTAGCAGCTAAACTTGATGCTTTATATTTCGGCTGTCGTCGCCGCCTCCGTCCGTCGTCGCCGCCTCCGTCGCCGTCGCCACTTCCGTCCGCCGTCGCCATCGCCGTCGCCGTCGCCGCCTCCGTCCGCCGTCTGCCTCGCCAATGAAGAAGACGAGCAGCGAGCGGTGGGGTGGAGAAAAAAAATTAAAAAAATTAATAAAAATTATTTTACATATTTTTTGTGAGGAATTGTTTAATTTTTTTAAAAAAATTCGAGCATGGGCGCGCGTGGACTGTGGGCGCACGATATCAATTATCTGAAAAAGGTGAAAAAAAAGGGTATTTTACCGAGATCCCTAAACCTCTCCCTCGCCTCAAGCCATTGCCATCCTCCTCGACGCCGCCTCTGGACTGTCAATCCATTGTCATCCTCCAGCAGGCGTTTGCTAATGGCCAGTGATCCAGCTGCAGCAGCTGGTGGAGGGAACTTCGCCGGCCTGGCGAACGTCCGGGTGGTTGTGGTGGGGGAGGCCGACACCGGTAAGTCTAGTTAGATGAAGCAGAAGTAATGTGTTAGCTAGTGAGATGCTACAAGAATACCAAAGCATCGATTACATATTTGCACAAACAAGAGCATTAAGTTGCAAGCGAATAGTAAGAGGGGATGATGTAAGACTCCTGGCAAATCAACAAACTGAGCAGATCCTTGCCATTGTCTATCTCAGCCATCAGTTAACTGATTTAACACAGCCTTATGTCCCATCCTAATAATATAATACTAGCCAGA
The DNA here is from genome assembly GCA_024364735.1 of Boesenbergia rotunda. Classification (NCBI taxonomy): domain Eukaryota; kingdom Viridiplantae; phylum Streptophyta; class Magnoliopsida; order Zingiberales; family Zingiberaceae; genus Boesenbergia; species Boesenbergia rotunda. Next base: position 315,241 of record JAGFNQ010002237.1, on the reverse strand, counting down.
TATAACAAAGAAACAATTAAAATATACAACCAACTCAAACCTGAATCTGTCTGAGGGCAGAACACTCTATGCATGTCTCGATCTCCCGGAATTGTTACATGATTGGAGCCATAACCTGGTCCAGACTAACTTGTTGCAGATCATCCCGGAGGTCAAGCTTGCATCCAACCACAAATACTGGCACTTTTACCTGCCCATCCGGTAAATCAATTAGAAGAGATGAGAAAAAGACCTACTAAATGCAGAGTTAATCCGTGTGAAGAGAGGCATAATTAGAGAACCTCCAGTCGGCGGAGTTCAGGAAGCCAATAAGTACTCAGGCGGTCTAGGGTGGAAGGTCGGTCGCAGGCATAGGGCAAAACAATGACATCGGCGGCCTTGCAATCCGCAATCAGCTTTTGCTTTGTGTTCGGGTTTGGAACAGAACAGCATCTGAACGTCAAGTAAAGAGGATGAAGATGACGAAAGGCGGTACATTTGTGCATACACACCTGGAGGAGGTATCGATAATGGTGATCGGGACGCTATCCGGGTAGTAAACAGAAGGGAGACGAGTTGGGGGCAATACGTGGGGAACGTTCTCCGGGAAAGACTCAGTGGCGACGGCTACGATAAGACTAGACTTACCGGTGTCGGCGAAGTTCCCTCCACCAGCTGCTGCAGCTGGATCACTGGCCATTAGCAAACGCCTGCTTGAGGATGGCAATGGATTGACAGTCCAGAGGCGGCGCTAAGGAGGATGGCAATGGCTTGAGGCGAGGGAGAGGTTTAGGGCTCTCGGTAAAATACCTTTTTTTTCTCCTTTTTCATATAATTGACGCCCATGCGCAAATTTTTTTTTAGAAATTAAACAATTCCTCAAAAAAATAAGGAAAATAATTTTTATTAATTTTTTTTTTGTTTTTTTCTCCTCCGCACCGCTCACTGCTATTCTTCTTCATTGGCGCGGCAGACGGCGGACGGAGGCGGCGACGGCGGACGGAGGCGGCGACGGCGGACGGTGGCGGCGACGGCGGACGGACGTGGCGACGGCGACGGCGACGGAAACATAAAGCATCAAGTTTAGCTGCTAAACTTTGGACAATAGAAAGACGATTAATGCTTTTGAAGGTTATGAAATAAAAGATGGCATCCTTGAAACTGATTCTGCAGAATCTCTAAGTCTGATTCAAATGCTGAGATCGTGACGGAGGTGGCGACTGCGACGACGGACGGAGGCGGCAATTTCAGCATTTGAATCAAACTTAGAGCTTCTGCAGAATCAGTTTCAAGGATGCCATCTTTTATTTCATAACCTTCAAAAGCATTAATCGTCTTTCTATTGTCCAAAGTTTAGCATCTAAACTTGATGCTTTATATTTCGGCTGCCGTCGCCGCCTCCGTCTGCCGTCGCCGCCTCCGCCCGTCGTCGCCTCCGTCCGCCGTCTGCCGCGCCAATGAAGAAGACGAGCAGCGAGCGGTGGGGAGGAGAAAAAAATTAATAAAAATTATTTTCCATATTTTTTGTGAGGAATTGTTTAATTTCTAAAAAAAATTCGCGCATGGGCGCGCGTGGACTGCGGGCGCATGATATCAATTATATGAAAAAGGAGAAAAAAAAGGTATTTTACCGAGAGCCCTAAACCTCTCCCTCGCCTCAAGCAATTGCCATCCTCCTCGACGCCGCCTCTGGACTGTCAATCCATTGCCATCCTCCAGCAGGCGTTTGCTAATGGCCAGTGATCTAGCTGCAGCAGCTGGTGGAGGGAACTTCGCCGGCCTGGCGAACGTCCGGGTGGTTGTGGTGGGGGGGGCTGATAACCGTTTTCGTCGTGTTACGGTTTCAAATACAATTAAGATATCGAATTTCTCTAAACTAATGTAGCATAGAGTAACTCGAGTCGTCTCCCAACGAATGTAGTTGGTACATGATAATTCTCAGGATCGTATGTTATTGCTTTTGGGTCAAACTGAGGTTTGAATTTGAGCATTAAGACTACGAAAAGACATAGCAAAGCAGGTATGAAATCTAGTTCTAATTAAGAAAAGACAATGCAGATAAGGAAATCTAATTTAACCTAACTACGATTGCAGCAAAGAAAGGACAATATAAAAGTAGCATTCAAGAAATAAAGCATCAATGAAACCTAGACATGGAGCAAAACCTACAGCATTAAAGAAATCTAATTTGACCTAACTTAATTACAGGTAATGAAGTACAAGAACATAAAGCAAGTAAAAGAGATAAGACAAACAGGAATTAAACAAAACTAGGGACATGAAATTAAACCTAACTATAGAAACATTTTGTCGAACAACTTGTAAGCAATATCTAAAATGACCTAAGTACGTGCCATTTGAAATGGGGAAGTTCCATTAACTACAAGCATTCACTTCCAACACATAACAACTCAAATTAATGAAACTAATCAAACAATCTGAACCCAATCTAATGAAAAATTGCTGTTAAGAGCTGCTGAAGAGAAGCTGTGAAGGAGGGTGGCTGTCGGCTGTAAAGAACTGAATTGCTTTGAAGAATGCTGTGAAGAATTGGATCGAATTGCTCTGAATATAAACTAATTGAGATTGAGATTAGGGAAATTCTAGTGAGATGCTACAAGAATACCAAAGCATCGATTACGTATTTGCACAAACAAGAGCATTAAGTTGCATGAGAATAGTAAGAGGGGATGATGTAAGACTCCTGGCAAATCAACAAACTGAGCAGATCCTTGCCATTGTCTATCTCAGCCATCAGTTAACTGATTTAACACAGCCTTATGTCCCATCCTGATAATATAATACTAGCCAGATGTAACAAAGAAACAACTAAAATATACAACCAACTCAAACCTGAATCTGTCTGAGGGCAGAACACTCTATGCATGTCTCGATCTCCCGGAATTGTTGCATGATTGGAGCCATAACCTGGTCCAGACTAACTTGTTGCAGATCATCCCGGAGGTCAAGCTTGCATCCAACCACAAGTACTGGCACTTTTACCTGCCCATCCGGTAAATCAATTAGAAGAGATGAGAAAAAGACCTACTAAATACAGAGTTAATCCGTGTGAAGAGAGGCATAATTAGAGAACCTCCAGTCGGCGGAGCGGAGTTCAGGAAGCCAATAAGTACTCAGGCGGTCTAGGGTGGAAGGTCGGTCGCAGGCATAGGGCAAAACAATGACATCGGCGGCCTTGCAATCCGCAATCAGCTTTGCTTTGTGTTCGGGTCTGGAACAGAACACCATCTGAACGTCAAGTAAAGAGGATGAAGATGACGAAAGGCGGTACATTTGTGTGTACATACCTGGAGGAGGTATCGATAATAGTGATCGGGATGCGATCCGGGTAGTAAACAGAAGGGACACGAGTTGGGGGCAATACGTGGGGAACGTTCTCCAGGAAAGACTCAGTGGCGACGGCTACGATAAGACTAGACTTACCGGTGCCGGCCTCCCCCACCACAACCACCCGGACTTTCGCCAGGCCGGCGAAGTTCCCTCCACCAGCTGCTGCAGCTGGATCACTGGCCATTAGCAAACGCCTGCTGAAGGATGGCAATGGATTTACAGTCCAGAGGCGGCACCGAGGAGGATGGCAATGGCTTGAGGCGAGGGAGAGGTTTAGGACTCTCGGTAAAATACCCTTTTTTTTCTCCTTTTTCATATAATTGATATCGTGCGCCCGCAGTCCACGCGCGCCCATGCGCGAATTTTTTTTCTTAGAAATTAAACAATTCCTCAAAAAAAATAAGGAAAATAATTTTTTTTTGTTTTTTCTCCTCCGCACCGCTCGTTGCTCGTCTTCTTTATTGGCGCGGCAGACAGCGGACGGAGGCGGCGACGGGCGGACGGAGGCGGCGACGGCGGACTGAGGCGGCGACGGCGACGGCGACGGCTGACGGAGGTGGCGCAGAACGGAGACGGCGACGGCGACGGCGGACGAAGGCGGCGCCGAACGGAGGCGGCGACGGCGACGGCGGACGAAGGCGGCGACGGCAGCCGAAATATAAAGCATCAAGTTTAGCTGCTAAACTTTGGACAATAGAAAGACGATTAATGCTTTTGAAGGTTGTGAAATAAAAGATGGCATCCTTGAAACTGATTCTGCAGAAGCTCTATGTCTGATTCAAATGCTGAGATCGCGACGGAGGTGGCGACGGCGACGGCGGACTGAGGCGGCGATCTCAGCATTTGAATCAAACTTAGAGCTTCTGAAGAATCAGTTTCAAGGATGCCATCTTTTATTTCATAACATTCAAAAGCATTAATCGTCTTTCTATTGTCCAAAGTTTAGTAGCTAAACTTGATGCTTTATATTTCGGCTATCGTCGCCGCCTGCGTCCGCCGTCGCCGTCGCCACCTCCATCCGCCGTCACTGTCGCCGCCTCCGTCCGCCGTCGCCGCCTCCGCCCGTCGCCGCCTCCGTCCGCCGTCTGCCGCGCCAATGAAGAAGACGAGCAGCGAGCGGTGGGGAGGAGAAAAAAAACAAAAAAAAATTAACAAAAATTATTTTCCTTATTTTTTGTGAGGAATTGTTTAATTTCTAAAAAAAATTCGAGCATGGGCGCGCGTGGACTGTGGGCGCACAATATCAATTATATGAAAAAGGTGAAAAAAAAAGGGTATTTACCGAGAGCCCTAAACCTCTCCCTCGTCTCAAGCCATTGCCATCCTCCTCGACGCCGCCTCTGGACTGTCAATCCTTTGCCATACTCCAGCAGGCGTTTGCTAAAGGCCATTGATCCAGCTGCAGCAGCTGGTGGAGGGAACTTCGCCGGCCTAGCGAACGTCCGGGTGGTTGTGGTGGGGGAGGCCGACACCGGTAAGTCTAGTTAGATGAAGCAGAAGTAATGTGTTAGCTAGTGAGATGCTACAAGAATACCAAAGCATCGATTACGTATTTGCACAAACAAGAGCATTAAGTTGCATGAGAATAGTAAGAGGGGATGATGTAAGACTCCTGGCAAATCAACAAACTGAGCAGATCCTTGCCATTGTCTATCTCAGCTATCAGTTAACTGATTTAACACAGCCTTATGTCCCATCCTGATAATATAATACTAGCCAGATGTAACAAAGAAACAACTAAAATATACAACCAACTCAAACCTGAATCTGTCTGAGGGCAGAACACTCTATGCATGTCTCGATCTCCCGGAATTGTTGCATGATTAGAGCCATAACCTGGTCTAGACTAACTTGTTGCAGATCATCCCGGAGGTCAAGCTTGCATCCAACCACAAGTACTGGCACTTTTACCTGCCCATCCGGTAAAATAAGGCGGACGGACGTGGCGTTTATTTAGAAAATAAATAATTCCTCACAAAAAATAAGGAAAATAATTTTTATTAATTTTCTTTTGTTTTTTTCTCCTCCCCACCGCTCGCCGCTCGTCTTCTTCATTGGCGCGGCAGACGGCGGACGGAGGCGGCGACGGGCGGAGACGGTGACGGTGACGGACGGTGACGGTGACGGTGGACGGAGATGGCGACGGCGATGGAGGTGGCGCCGATCTCAGCATTTGTAATCAGACTTAGAGCTTCTGCAGAATCAGTTTCAAGGATGCCATCTTTTATTTCATAACATTCAAAAGCATTAATCGTCTTTCTATTGTCCAAAGTTTAGCAGCTAAACTTGATGCTTTATATTTCGGCTGCCGTCGCCGTCGCTGCCTCCGGCTATCGTCTGCCGCGCCAACGAAGAAGACGAGCAACGAACGGTGGGGAGGAAAAAAAATCCCACTTGGTTACCAGATTCAAGGAACTATTGTACTTGTCCTGGAGGTCAAGGGTTCGAATCTGGGGAAGGCAAAAAACCCACCGCCAGGAGTGGGAAGACCCGTAGGGTCTCGGGCCTAGAGGGTTGCCTGCGGGGACTAGAGAGGTCGAGATCGCTACATAAAAAGGCGCCTTTTATTGTAATAACCCGGCCCGTCGACCCGACCCCTCGGCCCCTTGGGCGGCCAAATTCTATTTTTGGCGGCCCAATAACCTGGCCCCTTTGGTCGTCGACCGTCGACCGTGCCGTTACTCACAAGAACTTCTCACCCCTGGCCAGTAGATTTTTGGCTTCCCCAGGATTCGAACTCTAGACCTCCAGGCTAAGTACTAAAGTTTATGAATCCTGGTAGCCAAGTGAGTCACGCTCACTTGGTTATCAGATTCAAGGAACTATTGTACTTGTCCTGGAGGTCAAGGGTTCGAATCTGGAGAAGGCAAAAAACCCACCGCCAGGAGTGGGAAGACCCGTAGGGTCTCAGGCCTAGAGGGTTGCTTGCGGGGACCAGAGAGGCCGAGATCGCTACATAAAAAGGCGTCTTTTTATTGTAACGACCCGACTCCTCGGCCCCTTGGGCGGCCAAATCTCTCATTTGGCGGCCCCTTTTAGGCAACCTTCGGCCCCTTTGGCGGCCAAATCTCATTTGGCGGCCCCTTTGGCGACACTTGGCCGTGCCGTTACTAGGTCTTCCCAGCCCTGGCCAGTGGATTTTTGCCTTCCCCAGGATTCGAACTCTAGACCTCCAGGTTAAGTACTAGAGTTTATGAATTCTGGTAAACAAGTGAGAGAATATAACACTCGATTTTGAATATAACAAGTGGTGTTAACCGCTTCGTCCCAAAGGTAGCTAGGGAGAGAATATGCATTAAGCATAGTCCTTGCAGCTTCTTGTAGGGCTCGGTTTCTCCTCTCAACTACCCCATTTTGTTGAAGAGTCCTTGGGCATGAAAACTCATGCTTGTATCCATTTTCAACAAAAAATTATTTGAAACTTGCATTTTGGAACTCCCCACTGTGGTCACTCCTAATTCGGTTTATTTTTATATGTTTTTCATTCTCTACCCTTTTGCTAAATCCTACAAAAACTTGTAGGGTATCATCCTTATGTTTTATAAAATAGACCCATGTAAACCTAGAAAAATCATCTACAATTACTAGACAATATTTACTCCCTACAAGTGAGGGAGTACTATGGCAATCAAATAGATCTATATGTAAAAGCTCTAATGGTGAAGAAGTAGTGGTTAGGGTTTTACCTTTGTGTGATGATTTTGATTGCTTACCCTCTTGGCATGCATCACACAATTTGGTCTTCTCATACTTGATCATTGGTAGCCCCTTCACTAACTCTTCTTTGGCCACTCTTGCGATGCTTCTCATGTTGACATGTCCAAGTCTCTGGTGCCACAACCACCCTTCTTCTTCTTTAAACATGAAACACTTAGCAACATTGTTAGTAGCATAGGCAAGATCAAGATAGTATAAATTTGCCTCTCTAAACCCTTCTAAGGTGACATCATTTGATTCATTATGTCTTATTATACATTTTCTAGCATGAAATTCAACTCTAAAACCGGCATCACATAATTGACTCACACTTAATAAATTGAACTTCATATCTTTGATTAGAAGTACCTTATGTATAGAAACCATGGGAGATACCTCAATAGTGCCCCTACCAATGATTCTCAATTTTCCACTATTCCCAAAGGAGACCGTTCCTTCTCTTAAGTAGCTAATAGTGGTGAACTTGCTCACATCCCCGGTCATGTGTCTTGAGCATCCACTATCTACTATCCACATAGTTGAGGGCTCCTTCACCTTTACCTATACAACATGGAAAACATACTCTTTTGGTACCCAAATCTCTGATCCATAAGCATCATGTAAAAACCTCTTAGGTACTCATGCCTTCTTTGTGTTTCCCTTAGCCCCTAGTCTCCTAGATGCACCAATCCTACCCGTGAGTGATACAAAGGCCACTTCCTTTGTTTTTGACCTATATCCTAAACCGGCCTTGTTATAAACGACCCTTTGACTGTTGATTATCATGTCTAAGTTACTAGATCCTACTTAAAATTTCCTAAGGGCTTTTGTGAGGTCATCTACCTTTTTCCTTAGTTCCCTATTTTCAGTTTCAAGATGTGAAGCATGTGAAGAGGTAGAACTAGCATGCAATTCTTCATGTTTGGTATATTCTACTCTAAGCATGACAATTTCACTTTTTAGGTCCTTAATCCTACTTCTAGCTTTAGCTAGATCCATGTTAGTGCTAGAAATGATCTTAACTAAGGTAGAGGGGGGCAAGTGGTATACCTCACTTACCGAAGCTTCTGACTCGGATGATGATGAGGAGGAGCTCTCATCTTCACTACTTGAGCTTCTTTCATCATCTGATGAATCTGAGTGGTCTTGCGCCATAAGAGCAAAATGGGAGACTTGCTCTTCTTCTTCCTCTGAGGATGATGGATCATCCCAGGTTGTCTTTAGGTTGGTGGCACCCTTCTCCTTTCCCTTTGACTTCTTCTTGTCACCTTTCTTCTTCTCCTCCTTCTTGTCATCTCTTCTCTTCAGTTGAGGGCACTCATTCTTCATGTGTCCCTCTTGGTGGCAGTTGTAGCATATGATGTCCTTGGCCTTACCCTTGCCCTTGGACCCTTTCCTAGCATATGACTTGTTAGAAAAACTTTTGAATGCTCTACGAAATTTTCTTACCATGAACACCTCTTGGTTGCTATCCATAGAGGCGCTTAACTCCTCTGAGTCGGATGAAGATGAGTAGACCACCTTCTTTTTCTCCTTTCTCTTTTTCTTTTCCTTTTCTGTATAAAAGAAATGCCTTTCTCTTTGGCCGAAATGTTAGCTTGCTCGTGCAGTTCAAATTCACAAATCAAATCGTCTAATTTAACTAAAGATAAATCCCTCGATATCTTGTAAGCATCAACCATGGATGCCGACAAGGTGGTTCTTGGGAAAGCTTGTAGTACCTGACGATGTCCCGGTTCTCGATCTTTTCTCCAATCACATGGAGCTCATTGATTACTTCCTTTACTCTTTCATGTAGCTGACTGACAGTCTCGTTGCTCTTCATGGATAATGATAGGAGTTGGGCCACGAGCAAGTCCTTCTTGGCTCTTCTGGACTCGTTTGACCCCTCGTTCAGTTCCACCAATTTGTCCCACAGTTCCTTGGCGCTCTTGAACAACCTCACCTTGTTCAGTTGCTCCTTTGAGAGCCCGCACTGCAGTGTGGTGGTGGCCTTAGCATTGGATTGCGCCCTCTTCATTATCTCCTTCGACCAGGATCTCATCGGTGTCGGTTCTCCTCTTTCATCGACGGCTGCCTCGAAGCCATCTGCAACACTAATCCAGTTCTCAATATCGTTCATAAGGTAGTATTGCATCCTACCTTTCCAGTAAGTGAAGTCGTTCCCATCGAAGAAGGGTGGTCGTGTGGTGGAGTATCCCTCTTGAAACACCATTATATTTGCTCCGGTTGACGGTTAGTTCTTCCGAAACGCACTCGCTCTGATACCAACTGATGGATCGTTTTAGGCGTGTTAGAGGGGGGTGAATAGCACTTTTTCCGGTTGATCTCTACGAAGTTGTTAGTGCAGCGGAAATAATATGCAAATGAAAAGATTAACAATGCTAACAACCAACCGTTTACTTGGTATCCACCCAGATGGGTGACTAATCCAAGGATCCACGCCGTACACCAGTTCCACTATGAAAAATTCTCCTTCAGGTGGAGAAACCTTTACACTGGCGATCTTCCTCTTTTCAGAATACAGTAGAATACAAGAGAGGAAGTGGAGAGCACTCTTCAGACGAGTAGCACTTCGACGTTGTACAGAACCGTACCTTACTCGTGCAAAAAGGTGCTCCTTTTATAGGAGAACAGAGCAAACTCGTAGTCTGCCCAGCCCCGTACCGGTCGACTGCCCTAGCATTAATTGCTAGCCAACGGCTAGCCAATGGCTAGTTTTTGGGGTATACCAGTCGACTGCCCCATGGGCAGTCGACTGGTCCGAGGCCGAAAGCTCTCTGTGAGTTTTGGCAGTCGACTCCCCCAGGGCTAGCCGACTGCCCTGCCTCTCAGCTTGGTTTCAGCCACTCCGGACCTTCTCCTTCATGTGTGCCTTCAGGTCTGCTCCCTCGGCTTACCTCTTGAAGTCCTCTTCCTCTGGCTATCGTCCCTCGGATGCGCACGCAAGCCTTCCCTTGGCTTGCCTCCATGCCACCCTTCACGTGTGCCCTTGAAGTCCACTTCCCGGCTTGCCCTTGGAGCTCTCGTCCCTCGGCTCTCGTCCCTCGGATGTGTCCACCATGTGTGATTCTCCAAGTCCTGCAAATTCAATCACACAATCAAATACAACATAACACTCTAACCTTAAACATATTCACCCACACACATCAAAACCATGATCTTCCAATCATTCAAGGGTCGATTGCCTCAATAGTATATATATTATAGAAGTTAATCTATCTATATTTTCTTCATGGGTATTAGATACCTGTTGTGCATCTCACATTTGTACAAATGTGTAGAGCCTAAGAAGGATCAGAGCGTTGACAAAGGGCAAAGTGGACTTACGAGTAGACAATGGTGCAAGAGATATTATTATAGCTGTAGGATCATATTTCTCTTTGCCCACTGAGCTTGTTTTAGAATTTGAGGAGTATTATTTTGTGCCTACATTAACTAAGAACATTATCTCTGTTTCTTATTTAGACAAGAAGGGTTTTTCATTTATAATAAAGGATAAATATTGTTCTATACTTTTAAATGATGTATTCTATTATACTGCACCTCTGATGAATGGACTCTATGTCCTAGACTTTGAAAACCCAATCTATAACATAAACACAAAATAATTTAAATCTAATGATTTGAACAAAATATATCTCTGACATTGTCACTTGGGTCATATAAATGAGAGTCGCATATCACAACTCCATAAGGATAAGCTTCTAGACTCATTTGATTTTGAATCATATGAGGTATGTGAATCTTGTCTTAAAGACAAGATGACCAAGACTTCTTTTAGTGAACATGACGAAAGAGCTACTGACTTATTAGAACTCATACATAATGATGTTTGTAGCCCTTTTAATGTAGCAGCTAGAGGAGGCTATCAGTACTTCATTGCTTTTATTGATGATGTCTGTAGATACAGTTATATGTATCTCATGAAATACAAGTCAGAATCCTTTAAAAAGTTCAAAGAATTCAAAAATAAAGTACAAAACCAACTTAGCAAAAGTATTAAGATGCTTTGATCAGATAGAAGTGGTGCCCTTAACTAAGAGTTTCGTGACCATCTAGTTGAGTGTAGGATCTTATCTCAACTCACTCCACCTGCAACTCCACAGTGGAATGGTGTATCCGAGAGCAGAAATAATACTTTATTAGATATGGTATGATTGATGATAAATCACACAGATCTTCCTACTTCTTTCTAGAGATTTGCTTTAAAGACGGCTATTATCACACTTAACCGAATTCCATCTAAAATCATCATAAGTACACCATATATGATATGGACTGGGAAGAGTCCCAAGATGTCTTTTATGAAGATTTGGGATTGTGAGGCTTATGTTCAATGTCAAGTCTTAGATAAACTGTTAGTAGGAGCCTTAGAGCCAATTATGTGATGATTGACTAGGGACTTTTGTATCATATTATATTATTAATAAAGATAAAGTTTGGTTATTATACTTACTTTATATTTGTGTCAAATAACTAAGTATAATAATGTCCTTGGGTAATAGGTTCTTATCTACATTATATCGATTGGTTGAATCGATAATGATATGATGTAGAGAACACTACACTAAATCATTCCTAGTCAAACATTAATATTCAGGGACAATATTAATGCATGGAGACTAACATGTAGGTCAATTGATGACTTGAGCTCACAAGTCATGGATATATGATATCAATTTGACACATAGGTATACATTAGAAAAAAAATGATGACCAGGCAGTAGATAAATTGAATCTGGGGTGATCGCCCCGGCCCCACGGAAGTTTCCCACCGGTCACCAGGGTAAATCGAGAAGCGCTCACAGTGGGAAGTCTAGAAGCCCAGCGTCCCAGGGTTCGCGCCCCATTTGGAGGAAAAATTCCTGCAAAATGCGACGTAGCTGGGGATCAAACTGCGGATGCCTAGGTTAACTACTAGCGACCCTACCGCTGCACCATAGCCCCGGGGGCCATAGGTATACATTAGAGGACATGCACTAAATTGACCGGCCATGAGAAAATTTCATAGATTGTCATATGTCATAAACTTTCTCATGTGACTATTAATATGAATAGTCCTTAGACCTAAAGTACTACGGTTTCCTACATAAGGAGTTATGTACTTTGTGTTGGGATCCGTGATGGTTCTGGGTCACGCATAGGAAATCTCTCCATGTCCACAGATTAAAACTTTTAATCCGAATGGAGAACAATCTCCCAAACGATCGTCTCAACATCGTGCTAACCAATTCGAGCGACCACTTGAACAAACATGATGTTCTAGCAATCAATCTCGTTCAACCGATTAGCCGCGGAATAGACGATGAGTGGATCATCGATTTTTATGTTTATCATCAGTTCCAAGATTATTATCAACATAAAATAATGAATAATAATCAACATGAAGTGATAATTGATTAAACAATAATCAAACAAGATCAAGGAACCATAAGAGAAGATATACCTCTCGTTTACCTTGCGATCTTCTATTGTATGACTCTCCCCTTCTTGGACGTCGGGTGGGCGACGATGTTCCAAGAACTGAAGTCACCAAGGCACTCTTCTTATCCTCTTCCACTTCCTCCGAAACCCTAAGCCCTAGGGTTATTGCCGCCGGCCACCTTAGGGAGGAAGTGAAAGGATTGATCGTGTCCACTAGAGGGGGGGGGGTGAATAGCGTTTCTTCGTATCTTTTCGCCTACGTTGTTAGTTTGCACAGCGGAAATACAAATAGAATAAACATTCTCTATGTAGGGAACCGTAATGACTTCAGATCTAAGGACTATTCATACTAATAGTCACATGAGAAAATTTATGATACTCATATGACTGTCACGCCCCCAGAGGCACATGCTTCCTCGAAAATCGGGCAACATCTCCCCTGTACGGCGGATAATATGGGGCAAATATACATAATATCTCCACCAATATAACTCAGCCACAAGCGGCTGGCATCACAACAACAAGTATAAGACACATCCACGCAGTTTATATCGAAACAAAATAATATTGGGTGGCTCAGCCACCTTAAACATAGAAGAAAATTGCATCCAACGAGAACTCAGAAGTCTCTGAAATAATAATAACAAAACCAGTCCGATAACTGTTAAACAAATGAAATGCGGAAAACCAAAACAATACCGAAATAGAAACCGCTAAACCAAACCGACACGGTGGGACTAAGGGACTGGCAACTGGATCATCTCCTGGCTCCAAGCAAAACATCTACCTGCTACCTGAAACAAAAATAGGTGGTAGCGGTGGTGAGTCCGGGCGAACTCTGCGGGTATATGAGTAGATAATAAGCATGACATAATAAAGGTAAACAGAGTAGAGAAATCAACAGTGTACAGTCCATAAGAATTATAGAATTTATCTAATCATGCATAACCAATATAATACGACATGGTATAAAACCGAATAACAATTAAACAAGCGTAAAATAATGCAACCACAATAAAACCAAGATATAGATGCATGTCAATCATGTGCAACAACCATAGCTCATATAAGTGCATCAAACACAAGCAAATGCATAAAAGAAATACGTATGCACATGATGCAATGACATGTGTCACCCCTGACGTCAGTCAAGCCGTCAACACATCCCATCTGTGTGACCGAGTGGGTAGGGCTGTGACAACTGTACCACTCCAACAACAAATACCACAAAAGGTGTGGTTGAGTGGACAGGATGCTGGGGAGTCTACACTCCAGACCCCGGTACATCGGGGGAGCTATCAACAGCTACAATATCCCTCTAAAAACAACAGTGAGGGTGAGCCACCAACGGCTCTAACATCCCTCTAAAACAACGGTGAGGGTGTCACTATTAGGCATAACAGGACAAACACTCGCACTCTAACCACTACCATGACAACATGTGGTTGAGTGAATCGAGCAACAATATGACTAACGACGGCTTAACCAAATGTAAGTCAACAGTCGTTAGTATGCAACGTGCAAGTATGGTGCATGATATACGATGCGCGAACAACCGGAGAAACAACGATGCAATAAAATCCAACGAGTATACGATGCATCAATACAACCAATCCAGAAATCGCAAACCAACGATTATGCACCTACACTACTAGGTAGGATATTTCTAATGCCAAATAAACCTATTTGTGTATAATGGACCTCTAAGTACTCGCGTACAAGCGGTACCTTTCAGAATAGAAAACCAACAGGGACTGTACGGATACGAATTTGGAATACTCAAAGATCAACGAAGAATAAGTCTCAACGGCGATGTTTAAATAACAAACGACAAAGAACAAGGTCAAGCAACCTATCAGACATAATATAGCCATGCTTTTAAGGTAAAGAAAACTACTCGAGTACAAAGGAGAAATACCCGCCTTATAATTGTAGAACGTATACGAACAGAACCTCCCACAATCCATGTGAGTCCAAAGTCAAGGTCCTGTATATATGATAAAGTTTAGCTATTTATACCAATTACTAAAAGTAGCTAAACAAGATACTCACCATGATTAGGTTAAATCCCAACTATAACATATACTTAATTTAAATGTTACCCCTTGAGTCGATTAAGTATCAGTCATTAATTAACTCTGATAATTAACACATCTTATTAAATCAACTTAGTTAGCCATCACAATTAATCATTTTAAACCCATTGCTAATTGAGTAAGCCAATCTAGTTGTTGATACATCCATCATCCATATCCATTTCAATCTAACATTATATCCTTTAGAGCTTAAACCCAACTAATCAAAACTTACCTTAATTTGATGCCAACGTTTTCCACCTGCTCAGAGTCCGATGAAGAAAATCAAAGAACACACGGACACAAAAATCAGAAGCTCGAGATCAACACCACCAATTGAAGCAAGAACAATTGCTTAAACCAAATCTGATCAGTTTCCTGAATTACCACCACTGATCAACCTTAATCCTCAATCCATGCTTAATTTAACCAAGGAAGATACTATGCAAACAAATCCTTACCTTGTGGTGCGTCGGCGGTGGATCTGTGCTAGGGCACAGTGCGGGTTCGAGTGGAGAAAACCCAGAACGAAAACAAACCAAGGCGACGCTTCTTCGACTCACGGTAGCGGCGTCGGCTAGGGCTTCTCGTGAGGCGACGGCTGGTTGGCGACTCGCGTGAGACGGCGGCGCTCTACCCGTGCGCGCCAGAGAAGAAGAAGGAGAAGCGAAGGATAGGCAAGTGGCGTCGGCTAGGGCTGCGGCGTCGGTTTGCTCAGGCGACGAGGGATCGCAGCGAGGGGGAAGAGTTGGTGCAGAGAGGGAAGAGGGGGTTTCGGGAGGAGTTAGGGCACGGGCTGGGATTTTAGGGGTGTTATAACTGATTTTGGAAATTTTCAAATAAGCCCAACAGATTTATAAAATTGCAACTAGGCCCCTAACTTTCAAAATTCACCCTTTTTAACCCCATCAAAATTCGGTATTTAACATTCTCCCCCACTAAAAAAAATTTGGTCCCCAAATTTAGCTAGTGGACCACAACAAGCACTTGTCAACCATAAAACCAACCCAGACTAGTCCACAACCACTAACCATAAACCATAAACCACAACAACTACTAGTTACCTCAACAGGTACTAGTCAACGACAACAGGTATCAATACCTCAACTATAATAATTAAATACGACGGAGTAAAAATACCCACAACCATACAGCCAATCAACTGGATAAGAAGCTACTGCCGAATTCGTGTAATGAAGAAGTTGCTGCTATGAATGAATTGCTGCTGGAACTGATCAAAAGCTGCTGGAAAGTAATCGGCTGTGAAGAATCAAAAGGAACTGCTATGAAACTGTGGCTGAGAAGATTTGCTGAGAATCTGATGAAGGTCGGATGAACTACTACCGGTATTGGAACAAACTGCTGTTGTGAAGAAAAAGAGCTGGAAAATAAAGCTACGCTGCTGAATCGAGCTGCGAAGAAGTACTGGAAACGAACTGCTGGAAGAAAACTGCTAAGGAAACTGAATTGCTGTGAAGTAAAGCAAATGAAGAATTTGATGCTGGAAATAGAAGAACTGCCGAAATTGAATTGCCAATTCTGATGAAGCTTGCTACGGGATCTATTGAGAAGTAGGAAATGCTGAAAAGAAATGCTATGAAGGAAACAACTGCTGTAAAGGAGTTTGATCGAGGGCTGCGGTGGAGATGGATGGCTGCGACGGCTGCGTTCGGCTACGTTCGGCTAGAGCTCGGAACCCCCAAAGCCCTAGCTTGCGGTCGCCGGTGATGAAAATGGAGGAAAGTTCTCTCCGAACCCCGAAAGAGAACTCTTCCTCTCTTCTCTCCGAACCCCGAAAGAGAAGAGATGGAGCTCCGGCCGGCTAAGATTTGGAACCCCCTAGCCCTAGCTTCTTGCAATGGCCGGAGATGGTGGTGGATGAAGAGGAAGGTGGAGTCGCCGGCGTGTGATGGTGTGTAGCCGCTCGATGCCCTAGCTCTCTGCGCGATCGCTCCCTTTTGTTGCTGCTGCGCGTGGGCTCGGTTAGCCAAGCCAATCAGTTCGGTTCAGCCTAGTAGTCCGGTTCAGCTCTTGGGTTCAGTCCTATTGAGTTCAATCAGACTCAGTATTTGGATTCGATCAGCCTCAACACTTGGGTTCAGTCCTAGCTTGTGTTCGGTCAAACCTTGGGTTCAATCAGCCAAGCCAAAGCAGTTGGGTTCAATCAACAGTTGGGTTCAGTTAGCCTTGGTTCAACCAGCCCAAACCGCAGTTAACCCAGCTCAGCCCAGAACTCACAGCTCATTAGTAACGGACGGCTGAGATCGATTCGGCTTCATCCACGGTCGGATCTCTTCCGATCTGAACCAAACTTCACAGATCCCAATCAATGGTCCTGATCTACCTGTCCCCAACTCGGATTAACCAGATCAGTGGCGGATGGTCCAGATCTTCCCTTTTCTTGAACGGATGGTCTAGAACGTCTTGAGCTCGATCCAACAGTCAGATCACTTCTGATTTGGCTGAAATTTTCAGATCTTGATCTCTGGTCATGATTGATTCTATCTTGAACTCGGATCGACCAGAAGTTGACCGATGGCTCAGATCTAGCCGTTCTCTGAATGGACGGCTCCTATTAATCCGATGCTTGATCCCTTTAATCTGGATCCAATCTGACTCAAGTCTGACCTAATTGATCTAGGTCCATGAACAATGAAGCCTACAAAATGATATTCAAATTTAGTGCCAAAAATATCCAAATATACAAAGATTAGAATTAAAAGCCAAAATAAGGGAAATACATGAAACCTAATACAATTGCAAACTTAAGCATATAAAATGTGGATCAAACATGGATTTTAGAGCCTAAAATAATCAACAAAATGATAGTTATCACACCTCATGTAAATAGATGAGGGTAGCGAGCTTTGATCGTATCCTCGAGCTCCCAAGTAGCCTCCTCATCCTAATGGTCCTGCCAACCAACCCTGACCAACCGAATAGTCTTGTTCTACTGAGGCTCCGTGTGCGCATGGGCATCTCCACGTAAGTCGCATTTGACTATAGTATGGTCGACACCTCTGATAAAACATGTGTCGGATCTTGCCCTCTATCAACTGAGCTAGATGGGCAACTTTTGCTCCACTACGCTCCAGAATCCACTCCAGAATTTGACACGGTCCAATATAGCGTGGAGCTAGTTTCTCTCTGAGATCGAACCTCTTTACCTCTTTCGTGGGCGACACTCGTAAGAACATATGATCGCTCACGAAGAACTCTAGGTTTTGTATCTCTCATGATTAACCTCAACCATGATTGCGAGTCAAATGCGTTATCCACCATATTGGGAACCGTCCAACACCTCTCTAACGGTAGCGACCCAGTTACAATCAGTGACCTACACGTAGATACTCTATAGCTCTTTAATATCTCCGAAAATCGATCCATCGCCCTGTGGTGTCTTCTCTCTAGTGACAGTGTAAACCCGGTCCATCTCTGGAACTGATGGTGGCATCGTCTGAAGAGGCAGTGGCTGAATCATCTGACTTGTTGCTGAGTCTGATAACTTGTAGCTTCGACGATCTGCTGAGGCTAATAAACTGAAGACTAATATGCTGGGCACAGCTGATCTATACATAACTAATAACTAAAATAAATCCTAATCATATCATCTACTTGAGTAAATTTTAAGTAACAACGTGTTACTTTCCAACCTAATCATCATAATTAGGTTAAACTCCTAATTCTAAATATGATTAACCAAACTCAATTCTTCCAAGAATTAAATTCCCATTAACCTATGTTCACCACAACAAACCTAGTAAAACCTCACCAAGACAGCAAACTACTTATCACAGATCTGCAACAATGAAAACTTATGGCAAAAATTCCGATCCGAACAGATCAGTATAGGTCTTTTCCGACAACGGAACAACGAAACTATCCTACAACATCAACCTATTCACAATAGGATTCTAAACTAAAGCCAGATTCCATGGTAAACCATTGAAAGGTGGCGTCCTCTGTTCAAGATCTGCAAAAAATGGGATAAGAATAAAGGAGCTGATAATCTGTCCCAGCCAACAAGTGTTGCAGTATTCGGTGGGGGTATTTATAGCCTGACGCACTAGTCCCATACAACTACTGTACTGCCACATTGTCTAAAACTCTTTTAACCAGACCAGCTATACATCTCCATCCACGATGTCAATGCTTGAATTTGAACTAATGACGGACCTCGAGTTCCCCATTCCTCTTCATATGATTAAGACATGCAAATCTCTATTAAGAGAAGATGTTCTAATTTGAACAATGCACTGAGTTCTTGAAACTAAAGCTATAAAATTCTGCATGAGCAGCAGCTTTCTCAATAAGGACCAAAACACGACGATCGATTTAAATTAGGAATGGTGATAGTTAAGTAATGCTGCCAAATACATAGGAAGCAATACCATTATGTGTCATGGTCATTTCTAGGACCAGCAAATATGCAGCAGCATGGTAAAAGAAAATAACTGCAGCATCAAGAATTCATCAGCTAACCTAAACAGGATCTCTATTTGCTTAGATGATTAAGCAACCACATGAAACCAGGAGACTCAATTCTCCGTTTAGTTTAACTGCAGAGATGAGACACTTGTATTTTTTTTCAATATCCCTAAATTTGAGCCTATAGAAATTTTAAGTTGAATTACCAGGTTGGCAAAAACACACCCATGCCTATCCACGACTGACACCGAAGATACAAAAACAAATTGAAGAGTTTCAGCATTTTTTTTGAGAGCATTCACATGCATTTTGTGTGCACCAATAGTAAACAGACAGCCACAGTGGGATAGGTCTTTCAGTGCATAAGGTAACTTAGCTGTGTTTGTCGCACAATTAGGTCTTTCGGTGCATAAGGTAACTTAGTTGTGTTTATCGCACAATTTAGAGATAGCTACACTAATCTTATCCCTGTTGAGATATACGCAAAGTTATATCATGAGTAATATTCCAATAAACTAATTTTTTTTTTCTTAATTGGATGGCTTAATAAAATAACATTGCTTTTATTAATTTACAGGGGAAAATTAATTTCCCATACACATCTACGGTCTCCCTCTTCATATGCTTATAGAGATTTAATTAGGGAAGTAGAATATTACAAATGACCTCAAGATTTTATATATTTATGCATGGTCCTAATTAATATATAACACTCTCCCTCAACTCTCCCTCAAGTTGCTTCAGATTTATCATAAAATCTTAGCTTAATATAAATCTACTCAACCCTACGCTCGACTAGCGGTTTGGTCAGCAAAACAACTAAATGATTATTAAATTTAACTGAAAAGGTGACAATCCCATGAAACTCAATTCTCTAAAGAAGTGGCAACTGCTCTACTTATATTTATCCTGTCATAAAAATGGGATTCAAGTCTATATGTGTAGCAGTTTAGTTGTCACAATAAGGATTCAATGGTTCTATAAGCATGCACCCTACCTCAGCAATCAAATGTTTAGGCCAAATGAGAAACAAATTTCCTCTTGAGATGGCTGAGATTCAAGCACCAGTTGTGGCAGCTGATATTAATGACGATGGCAAAATTGAAATAGTGACAGTTCACACTCATGGAAATGTTGCAGTATGGACTGCACAAGGAGAAAAAATTTGGGAAGTGCATCTTAAGAGTCTAATACCAAAGTCATGTTTATTTCACTTTTATCTGGATGCCATTAAACTTGATTCATCACTTCTTAAGGTGATCTTACCTGTACCTGTGCACATTTATACAACTTTGATGTTGGATTTGATTGTATATACCCCATGTAGGATAAATAGTAAATTTTTATATATATTTTGACTTGAACAAAGAGAATTGCAAACCCGATGGAACTTATATAGAGAATCGTAATGTTATAATACTATATGCCATTTTGTTCATGTGACATGAATATGACTTGGATTGCCATTTTTTTTTCTCTCCACAAATACTGAGATCAACTTTTCACAGTGTTCTGCTTGATAATATTAAAATATGTATTGTTCATAGAGATTTGTATCAAGCATGTTTTACCAAATGAAATACCGTTCACTAAACAAGCATATTCAGATGCAGATGTGAAACATTGATTTGCCTTGTTAATTCTAGAATACAACCGTCTGGCATATACTACAATGCTAACAAGCTATCTCCTTGAGTCATTGCATATCTAATATGTTCTGTTCTGAATTCTCAAAAGTTTGATTCTTGTTTAACTACTTCTGAGACATGTTCAGTTTTACTTCTGTTTATCTTGAATTGCATCTGTATTAATGTTTTTCTTCTGACAATTAGTTGCATTAACTAGCATGTGACAACCTGATAGGATGTTATTAGGTATTAACATTTATTTATCAGTTACCTAAGTGATTTTGAGATTTGATGCCAGAGCCCAACTGTTGGTGATGTTGATGGAGATGGACATACTGATATAGTGATCCCAACCACATGAGGGAACATCTATGTTCTCAGTGGCAGGGATGGTTCACATGTTCAACCTTTTCAAGGCTCTGGTGCTCATTCGTAATAAAACAATCATTTTAGCTGCTCTAATATTAATAGTTATTGCTATATATTAATTGTTATATATATATATATATATATATATATTATTAGCCATCCATATTTCTTTAGACTAGTTTGTCAGCTCACCTGTTAAAGTAGGAACTATGGAAATATGTATATATTTAGTCGCTAGCATATATGCCTGCTTGAGGTGTCCCGTAGGTACTTACACCAAATGTCGAACCACAAATTCCCCAATGTCTTTATCTAAGTGTCAAGAGGTCGCTAAACAAATGAGTGAAACATCTTATCATGACAACTTAACAAGCAACCTTCTACTACAGTTTTCAGTAACGCTATACCAAAGAATGACAACACATAGTACCCTAAAGATATTCAAGTAAAACTTGATATACAATTCGATCTAAACAACAAATTATTACTGGAGTTGCTTCTTAACTTCCCATAAATGATTGTCGGTTTAGACCCTTGCCTTTCGACTTGTCATCGGTATCGAACAGATACACCATTAAACTAGGAAATATCTAACCGACTCTATATCAGATAATAAATATGGAAAATTAGGAGAATTCCAAAGAGATATACCTCCTGTCGCCTGGAGAAGTCCATCGTTACCAAGTCCTAATACAACCATATCCAGAAAATGACTCCGAAAAATAACTCTGTAAAATACAGATAGACCTCGACAATACAACTCCATAAACCCACAGACACCAAAACATCGCAAACTTCAACAAACTGACACACCAAAAACAACATCATAAAAATCCACAGATCCCAAAGAAACTCGCAAACTTGGCTCTGATAATGACAATCTATGAAACATTCTCATGGCGGGTCAATTTAGTACACATTCTCTATGTATACCCATGTGTCAACTTGATATCATATATCCATGACTTGTGAGCTCAAGTCATCAATTGACCTACAAGCTAGTCTCCATGCATTAATATTGTCCTTAAATATTAATGCTTGACTAGGAATGGTTTAGTGTAATGTTCTCTACATTATCTCACTATCCATTCAACCAATCAATATGATATAGATAAGAACCTACTACCCAAGGACATTATTATACTTAGTTATTTGGCACAAGTATAAAGTAAGTATAATAATCAAACATGACTTTATTAATGATATACTATGATACAAAAAGTCCTAGTCAATCATCATATAATTAGCTCTATGGCTCCTACTAACAGTAACATCGAACCTGAGAGGATTGGCTAGGCCCCACGAGAATTTTCCACTGGCCACCAAGAACCAAGTAACAGTCGAACTTGATGTGATTGGCTTAGCCCCACGGACTACTAAGGTAAATCGGGAAGCACTCGTAACCAGTGGTCCAGAAGCCCATCATCCTATGGTCGCACACCCTATTTGGAGAAAAAATTCCTGCAAAATGTGTCGTAGTTGGAGATTGAACTGTAGGTACCTGGGTGACAACTTAGCACCCTTCCGCTGCACCATAACCCTGGGGAAAAATTAAATCGAGTAATATCGAACTTGAGATGACCGTCAAATTTTGAAAATGATTTTTGATTTTACACCCTTTGATAAAAATGGTAGATCTGCTACCTTAACGACCCCCCTAGAGTCGGTCCCATGAACATGGAGGAAGGTTCATGCAGGTAATAGGCAACAGGTGTATGATGGGGCCGAAAATGAAAGTCGTCACCTCCTAGGGATCGACCCCTAGCCATTACCCCCTTAATGGTTCCACGCGGATTAACATTCATGCATATTTATTCGAGTTAGCATTCGTGTCTTCGTGTTCATAAACCCAACTCATTGTTGGATCGGAGTAAATCGATAGAGGGGGCTGAATATCGATCTTAAAATTTTTCGGAAAAGTAGAGCGATTACGCAGCGGAAAACAAGAAAAAAATCGCTAACACAAGTTATTTTTACTTGGTTCGGAGTCGCGGTCGGCTCCTACTCCAAGGCCCACGGTCCTTGACCGTTTACGTTGGGCAATTCTATATTCGTAAAAATCTTTTACAGGTTCGAGTACAAATATAGAATTGAAATTGAAAGTACAACACTTTTCGTAATTTAAATGTTACCGACGCCCGAGGTGGATGGAAGTTCGGAGCAGCAGGTCGTCGTCGGTGCTGGAATCGCGAGGTCGGAGCTTGTCGGAGCGTAGCGCTTGAACGAAAGTGTTGGGAGCAATGTGAGTGAGATTATTTGAAGCCTTGGGGGTGAACCCTTATTTATAGCAGCCATAGGGGCGCCTGTATAGATGGGGGCGCCTGACACGTGGCCTCTCCTGCGAGAACTCCAATCTGCATGCTCGGTCAGCGCTTATCCCCTTCAATGAGGCGCCTGAGCTGATGGGGGTGCCTGTGTTAACACAGGCGCCTGAGCTGACTTGGTCCAGAGGCTTCGTGGCAGTTTGCTTCGATGATTTTGTTTTTGCCTTGCACTGGGGCGCCAGTATCCATACGGGCGCCTAGCCCAGTGAGGCGCCTCACTCCATTGAGGCGCCTGAGCTGCAGAAACACCGTTCCTTCGTTCTCTGCAACCAAGGTTAGTTCCAAAACATAAGAAGCAAGTATGTTAGACATTATTTACAGCCTAAGCTGTCTTGGTTTTGACTTTGGGTCTCCCAAATGGAACCTTATGTTAGGATCGATTTCGTCCGCTAGAGGGGGGTGAATAGCGATTTTTCGAACCCCTTCTTCCTACAAGATTGTTAGCGCAGCGGAAATACAAATAAAACAATAAATACAATGCTAACAAATCGTATTTAGTTGGTATCCACCCCGGCCGGGTGACTAATCCAACAATTCGTCGGTGGATCACTCCCCGGATAACCTCCGGCTATCACGTGTCGCTCCTTGTGGGTGGAGAAACCTCGCCACAACACCTTGGACGCTTTGTGAACACAATAGACTACTAGCACACTTTTCCCAAGTGAGTTTCGTCAAGAAACTTAGCCACCATGAAGTCCTCTTTAAATAGGACTCAGGGCTGATTTCTCGCTACCAGTCGACTGCCCCCAGGGCAGTCGACTGGTGCCAGCTAAATTAGACCGTTACACCCCAACGTTCGAATTTTAGCCAGCTCACCAGCCACCTACCAGTCGACTGCCCCAAGGGCAGTCGACTGGTCCCAGGGCTGAGACCTTTCTGTGAGTTCCATCAGTCGACTGCCCCCAGGCCAGTCGACTGGTCTACTCACCCACCTAAGGTTACCCATCCTGAGTACATTCCACTCCGCACTCAAACCCTAGGATTTCCCGAGTACAATCACTCAGCACTCGTACCCTCACGACTCGACTGACTCCTCCTCCGCAGCCTCGACTGTTGCCTTCGCGCCCTCTTCATCTTCGGCCCTCATCCCTCGGATGCGCACGCAAGCCTCCAGCTTGCCTCCATGCCACCCTTCACGTATGCCTCGAAGTCCGCGCCCATCAGCTCATCGTCCCTGCACTCCATGGTCCCTCAAATGTAGCACGCCAGCCTCCAGCTGGCCTCCATGCCATCCTTCACCATACTGAGGTCGTCCAGTCAGGTCCATATGCGTAACCTGTACAACCTGCACACTCAACATACGCATATCAAATACAAGGGTAAACCTAACTTAAACCCTTTGCCCAAACATCAAAACCTATGGTCACTCCGGACCATCTTAGGGCCGATTGCTCCAACACCTTAGGTCGAACCGACGCCTAATGTTCCCTCCTCCGGGGAACGCGTCCTCACCTACTCCTCTCGGGAGAATTTACCTTTTTACCAACCGGCTCCTCCGGTTGGACTTTAGCCTAATCCTCCGATCAGGTCTTTGTGCCCAGTTCGCGACAAGGACTTCTTGCCCACCTTCCAGTCAGGTCATCGGTGCCCAACCCTTTGCCAGGACTTCTTGCCCAGCCCTTTGCCAGGACTTCATGCCTAGTGTACCTAGGACTTTCCTGCATACTTAATAAGCTTGTTAGATCACAACACCACCTTAACTTCTGAACCCTTTGCCATTATCAAAATACAGGTTTGACTTTGGTGCTTCCGGCACCAACACTCGTATGTGTTGGAGTTACAAGAAAATGAAAAGGGCACACCTAGGGATGATAATTTTCTTTGAATCTGATGGGGAATCCGACATCTAACCCGAATGAAAGAGGATATGGAGGGAAGTTTTAGGCCTGATTATAGTAGTCAATATGGGTATTTTCGTATATAAGTATGGAGGCGGATGTGGTAACATCCAACCCATACCCTATATATATATATATATATATATATATATACATAGTTTGCATCTTTATCCAGTCACCAACACGTATCTTATCTTCTTTTCTATGAGAAATGCTTATCCGATCGAAGGAGCGCGAGACGAGGAAAAGCAGACAAGTATATTGAAATAATTTATTTTAAAGAAAAAGAGAATGGTAGGTAGTAATTGGATGATGGATAGGATATGGATATCGATCCTCCGACAGGTATAGAAATGGGTATACAAATTAAATACTAGATGGGTATGAGGATAGATATAATAAATAGATATGGGTACGGAGAATATTGAATCTTACCCAAATCCTACCCATTGTCATCCGTAAGCACACCCCTTCTCCTTCATCTTCCAACCTTTCACCTTCCTCCATTAATGGAGGTAGGGGAAGAGTCATTTTCCCCTCCTATGTATGTGTGTGCATCCAAGGCAATGAGGAGGAAATTGAGATAAGCTATGTGCAAGGTCTATGCAAGGTCTGAGAGAAAGGGTTCATCCCGTCTGTACAAGGTTCGTCCAGGTGCACAAGAAGAAGAAGGGGTTGCATTGAAGAATATTCAAGGTTGATTTTTCCAATTATAAAAGAGGGATTTGATTTGTGAACCATGAGAGAGTTCATTTTTCATGAATGCTTCTCACCGATGGTAAGTTGTTCGACACAACGTTTTTGTCCGATTTCTTCTCCAATCACTATACGTCCTTTTTCATTTCATATGAATTGTTTCTTACTATCAACTATCAACTGTATGTGAGCTAAAACTTTTATTCGATCATGTTCTATAAATTCTTCATTACTCAAATGATTTTAGATATTAAACTTTTTATTCATTCGAGAAATTAATATATGAGGATCAACTTACAAAATAGCTCTCCCCTGTTCAATTTATTAATTACTGAAACCAAATTTTCAACAAAAGTTGCACCTGAATTCCAAACTCGAAGACCATGGACCATGGTGAAGCAAGCAGACTGTGAGTTTGTCGGCCAGTTTTGAGTACTGATGGAAGCAGCATTTACTTGGTTGGGAAATGGAAATGGTTTATTTTGTGTTAAAAAGTTAATGGTCTTTTGAAACCTTAACAGTTTTCTATAGATCAAGCTATAGTAAGATATTTTATCTCTACTCATTCAGGGACAACTAAAGCTGCAAGTCAAACTGCCAACTGGTAGAAAGCTTGAGGTAGTTGTTAGTGGACCTAAACATGAGTGACTTTGATGACATTGCTTAGTTCAGTTTAAGAAATAGAATAGAATGATAATCGTCTTGATTTATATGTTTGATGTGTAGAAAAAATATATATATAAGCAGTAGCAGAGAACTAAATATTCACAAAGATAAAATAACTCTTAAACTGATTGTCATAGTTCTCTATCAGACCCACCCAATGGGTTCATTCAAATGGTTCAGTTTATTTAAGGAAGCTTCATACTAAAATAACTCATCACATTATTCCCCAAAATAAACAGAATCCTTCTTTATAATCTTTAGCTCAGTCCTTCCAATTTCCGCCCACTTAATTTGATCCTCCTCCTCCTCATTATTACCAAAGCAAGCATGGGCGCCGGCCAGGGCCGTACTCCAATTCAAAACTATCTGAACTTCATCGTCGATATAATTGATACAATAAATTAATTATCAATATTAAAAATTCGAAATTACAGAACAAACGTTTTTAATATTCAATGCATTCAAAAGTACAGTAAAAAATATTATTGAAATCGTATTCTTTAGGAGTAAAAGGTATATCGCTCATCTCAAGTGGTATAATATCATCGATCGTACGTCAAAATACAAATAGATAAATCACGAAATATATTTTGTTATAGCGCAATAGTCTTTTACATGAAAATATTAGACATCCAATCAGATAATTTACACCCGTTAAAAATTAATCTCAAGATCTAGTCAAAAATTGTATTCTTTTATTCTTCTTAAATTCAAACTTATTAATTAAAATATCATTATCAATTTTTTTAACTAAATCCGTTCGATATATAACCTAGAATTATCTAGAATCTACTTAAAAATTCTCCTTCCATCGTAACGGAGAGTTGTTTTAACTCTTCTTCCCTGAATAAAATATTTTCCAAATTTCACAATATATTATTCAATTTCGGCCATTCTAACTCAGAAAAATTATATACAAGTCCAATGATTACGACAACATCAATAATTTTTAAATATCATAATTAATAAATTATTTTTCTAAAATTCACAAGGATAAATATTTATACTAAAAATCCAAACATAAAAATTTATAAACAGCATGGCCAATATATCATAATTCAAATAATCAAAACTAAATATTCAATATAATTTCAGAATTATCAAATTTATCTCAAAGACATACAATTTCATAACCTACGAATCAAACTAATCATATAGATAAAATTTCTTTCGAGACAGTTTAAAAAGCAACCAATTAAGTTAGAATCGAGCTTTAAAACTTTTGAATTTGTAGCTAAATTGATAGAGCAAAATTTCTAACAATCGGCGGCTTGAAAAACTCAAACCAAGGATCTAAAATTAAGTTGAAAACTCTTCAAAAATGAATCAAAATTGATTTGTGTCGGAGTAACACTACCATAAAAAATAGCATTCCGACGGAATTTACCGAAGGAATTCCGTCGGTAAACGCACTTACCGACGGAATTTTCTCTGTCGGAGTAAAATCCGTCGGTAAGGAATTTCCGACGAAATTTTCATACCGTCGGTAAAATTTCTGACGGAATTTTCTCCGTCGGAACCTCGTTCCGACGGAATTTTCTCCGTCGAAATCTTGTTCCGACGAAATTACTATTTCCGTCGGAAATTTCCGACGGAACCGCAATTCCGTCAGAAATTTCCGACGGAAATCGGCGAGTTTTCCGTCGGACATTTTCGACGGAATTACGGTTCTGTCGGAAATTTCCGACGAAAACAATAATTCCGTCTCGTCGGAAATTTCTGACGGAATCAATAATTCTGTCCGAAAATCCTCGATTTCCGCCTGAAATATTTCCGATATTTTCCGACGAAATATTAATTTTGTCAGAAATCCGACGGTAAATAAAAAAAATTATAGATTTAATTTGTATTTGGGTAATAATCATATATATATATATACAAAGATATTTATGACGAAAGGTATTTAGTCCTCCCATTAGTTTGTGTCAAATTTTATGCCAAGGAAAATTTTCTTCTTCAATGTCCATTAGATAGCAATTTCCAATCGTGTCAATACTCTATAACGAAGGTAATGCAAGTATTGCATGTCCAACAGCCTGCGGCAAAGTTGGCTTTCAATGTGCGAAGGTTATGTTACAACACCAATCAACCTTGTACCAGATGAGTGTAGCTTGATACTTCACACAAACAAGTTTACTATAAATTTACTAGAATAAAGAATGTAGCAAAAAGTAATAAAACCCACAACGATATATCTGTAAATTGATGAGTGACTCAGAGAAAAGAGAAAGCAAAAGCACCAGTCAAGACCTAAGACTTTGTAATGGTGTGACATTGAATAGTTTGCACCATGCCCTGGGCTGAAGTCGTAATTGGTTCTTTGTTCTTGGTAATATGAATTTGTCCTGTAATACCAATCATCCTGTGGAATATGATGATAAGCACCATGGTCATTGTCCCTCCAACGCTCATAGCTACTCTTAAATTTATATCTCTCCCTATTAAATATTCTTTGAATGCGCCTGATTCGCTCCTGCACAGATTACAATATATTGGAGTCACTAGTTGCACAAACCATCTATGCACCACCAACCAAGATCATTGATGGCAGGACATAGACATTACAGATAACGGTTAATCTAGAAATAATTATCATTTCGCAAATACAAATTATTAGAATCTAACCTTTTTTTTTTTTTTTTTTTTTTTTTTTTTTTTTTTTTTTTTTTTTTTTTTTTTTTTTTTTTTTTTTTTTTTTTTTTTTTTTTTTTTTTATTTTTTTTTTTTATAATTTTATTTTTTTATTTTATGACATTAGATGTTTAATTTATTATTTTTTTTTTTTTTATATTTTTTTTTTTTTTTTATATTAATTAATATTTTTAATTTAAATCATTCGCAATTACAAAACCATACAAAAGCAAAGACAAATTCATACAGTGGTTGGGAGAGTTCATACTATCTTAATTCGATAATATGCATTCATCAGTGAATAATTATATTATCCAAGGTTCTGAGATCTGGATCGGACATCGAACCGGTCGGAGCAAGGGTTCAGAAGTTCAGACGTTCAACCGGTTTAACCGGGGAGTCCAATCGGGATATAACCGGTATATAATAAAGCATATATTTATATAAATATATGAAACTAACAACTTATCCAACTACTTTTTTCAAGATTAGATCAACTAGGTCGAGCATGTGATATGTTTTTGTCAGCAACTCAGTATGGTATTCTTGAAAAAAAATTAGTTTCAAAGAAAAATTCAAATTTAAAATCATAGGATTCAAGAAATCTAGATACGAATTGAAGAATCTTATTAGAAGTTAAAACTATATCACAATAGCATTTGTTCACCCATAAACACTTAAACAGGGGACACTAGTAAAGCACATGCAAAATTACACTTCCAAATATGTCATATATTGCTGCCTTCATATGCCATCACGACGACGCAACGAGGTTGGAGACGGGGCGAGGCTAGCGGTGGCGAGGCGAGGCTAGCGGAGGCAGGGCGGCACGGCGAGGCTGGTAGAGGCAGGGCGACGCGGCGAGAGGCTAGCGGCGGTGACTCTCTTGCAAGCAAACAGCAGGTTTATTCGTTTGGGACTTTGGGTGAAAGCAAACTAGATTTTTGACATTTTATTTTTCAATTTTCATTTTCAGTAAAAAAAGTAAAATTGCAAAAGGAAAAAAAAAATCAAAAAATAAAAATAAAATAAACCAAGCCGGTTTAACCGGTTTGTCCAATTCACCAGTTCCCGGCAGGTTTAGAACGGTCCACATCTAATTCTTGAGTAGCCGATTTTCAGAGTCAACTCGGACCGAAAATCTGGCCGGTTCCCGGTTCAACCGGTCCGACCGGCCGGTCCGATTTTCAAAATACTGATATTATCAAAAGGTTGTGGCAAATAAAACCCAAAGAACAAAACCCATGAAATTTTAACCTCGTGTTATCACCTTGTCATTGTGAAAAACAATCTTCAAATTACAATCCCTCCTGTAGTAGTTTAACAATTTTTCTCGTTACCTGCTCCAATCAAACATCTAATTTCTCCTAAATAAGTTAGGCAGAAGTCCACTTCCTTGATTTTGTCCATGCCCCAACAACATTATGACAATAAAAGTGCAAGCTTTAGCCTTAAGAGATTCTTATCTTAATAAGATAATTGCTTATGACAACAATTCCAAATCACTAGAGAAAGGTTCAATGTTATACTGTTATTTTAATTAGCATTCCATTTCACCAGCGGGAAGATTGGACTTAGCCTAACCAAATTTTTTATTTCTTTTATTTTTTAACCTATTGATGTTGGAACAACTTGAACCAAGTCCGCCTCAATTGATACCAGAGTTTGATTTGGTAGCACTTATTCCAAAAGCTTAAGCTATTAAGAAAGGTCCCTTGTCAACTCAGCATCTTATCGATAGAATAGAGTATCAACAAACATAAAATTGTAAAACTAAAAAAAGCTTGATGGAAGAGAATAGAGCAAAAAGGTGGAACCGCCACCTTAGCGGCCCTCTAGTCCTGGCCCATAGGTTTTCAGAAGGAGGCAAACCACGATTATCACTGGTGTGGTGAGGCGCCTGGGGTCGAGGAATTAATGCCAGCAAACCAGAGTTTTATCCCTGTGCGCAACTGGAGACCCTCGAACCTGTGACCTTGACCAAATCGACCAGGCACCTTACCATCCGATCCAGCCCGTGGGGTACAATCACAAATCAAATTATATGAACAAGCAGTTTTATCTAAATAGAAAAACTACAAAGTAGCTGGTGGCAAATATAACTACAGAATTCCAACTATTAGAAGGCAAATACCATCTTGCTATAATCATAAACTAGGTTTGGATGATAGTCTATCTATTTTCTGTTGTGCTTTGGTCCGTAGATGTAGAGACAACATATGTTTGATTCCCACCGTACATCCTATAATAACAAAACACAAATAAACTACAAACAAAATCAGAAATACTTCACCTTCTAAGAGACATGTGTTCCATTTTGAAAGCAAATCTAATCTTTTCTCCCTGACAAGTAGAACTTGATATTAATGACATGCGAGCAACAAAATCATAAATAATACACAAATTGTAACAACATGTGTCTAATTCAAATATTTTTTTAATAAGTAAAAACATACCTGAATCACAGAGGATCGCTGAAATAAAAATCAAATCAACATATTACTAGAAAGCACACATCCAACGATAGATTAATCATAAATTAAAAAATTAATATGTAATTGAACATACCTCAAAATAACTTAATCAGCCGGCGGATGAGAGGACCCTGGAGTGTCCTGTGATGGCGGACATTACATATTGACCCCTCAACTCTTGCTTTGTTACGAACATTATTCTTTAATTTTCTCAAAAAGCGTTCAAATGGATACATCGATCTATATTGCACTGGACAAGCTATTTCTACCTCATATGGTAAATGTATTGGTAAATGTTCCATTGAATAAAAAAAACTAAGTGGAAATATGCGCTCCAGCTTGCATAGTATAAGAGGAATGTCTATTTTTAGCCGAAGCATATCATCCATCATAATACACCTTGCCGTCAAATCTTTAAAAAAAAGACTCAATTCTGTAAGTGCTTGCCAAACATTTTGTGGAAGTAAGTCGTGGAAAACTACTGGAATTAGTCTTTGCATGAACACATGACAATCATGACTCTTCATTCCAAACATCTTCAACTTATTCATATCCACACATCGAGCCATATTTGAGGCATACCCATCAGGGAATTTTATTTCTCTTAACCAATTACATAAAATTTCTTTACCATCTTTGTCCAATGTATAACAAGTCTTTGAAAATCTATTGGTTGTTTGATTCATATGCAACTCTGGTCTGTTAACTAGTTCTTTTAATTCCTCACGTGATTTTGTCGTGTCTTTAGTTTTTCCAAGCACATTCATGACAGTGTTAAAGATATTATCAAAGAAATTTTTCTCAATATGCATAACATCTAAGTTATGTCGAATGAAAGATACTTCCAATATGGTAACTCCCAAAAAATACTCCTCTTCTTTCATCCACACTTGCACATCCTAACAATGTATTTATTTATCTCATCAGAACCAGGTTGAGATACTAGTAGGAATCCATAACTGTCTATTTGATCAATAATATCTTCACCTGAAGCATAAATTGGAGAATATTTTCTGACTACAACATTTTTTAGGAAATTTTGTTTGTTTCACCTGAAAGAGTGGTCGACAGGTAAAAATTTTCGATGATTATCAAACCAAGATACCTTCCCACTACAAGGTAATGAAAATGCATTAAAATCTGTCATGCAGTGTGGACATGCTAATTTACTAGCTGTGCTCCATCCAGATAACATTGAGTATGCTGGAAAATCACTGATTGTCCATAATAATGTAGCTTGCAAACAAAAATTTATTTTACTTGCAACATCATAAGTCATTGAGCCTACATTCCATAATTCATTCAACTCGGCAATTAGAGGTTGAAGGAAAATATCTATCTTATCTTTAGGATTGGTTGGACCAGGAATCAGTACAGTAAGGAAGATAAATTCGTCTTTCATGCACATCCATGGAAGTAAATTATAAAGTGCCAATATTACTGGCCAAGATGAATATTGCTGTCCTGACTGACCAAATGGCTGAAAACCATCTGCAGAAAGACCCAATCTAGCATTCCGAAGTTCCATTGCAAATGAAGGATATACAGTATCAAGATGTTTCCATGCAGGGGAATCACAGGATGAGACATAATACCCGCTTCGTGCTTATGCTCATGATGCCACACCATGTAGCTTGCTGTAGCGGCAGATGCATATAAGCGTTGAAGTCTAGCAATTAACGGAAAATAATACATAACTTTCCATGCAGTATTTTTCTTCTTCTTCCCTGGTATACGAGTACGATGCTTATAACGTGAGTGACTATAGATGTAGCGACACGACCCCTCTAGCCCCATCGGCGGCTCTCTAGGCGGTGCCCTACGGTCTTCCCACTCCCGACAGTGGATTTTTGCCTTCCCCAGATTCGAACCTAGACCTCCACGACAAGTATTAATGTTTCTTGAATCTGGTAGCCAAGTGAGCCGCGCTCACTTGGCTACCAGATTCAAGAAACATTAGTACTTGTCCTGGAGGTCTAGGGTTCGAATCTGGAAAAGGCAAAAACCCACTGCCGGGAGTGGGAAGACCGTAGGGCACCGCCTACAGAGCCGCCTGATAGGGCTAGAGGGGTTGTGTCGCTACATAAAAAAGCGCCTTTTATTGTAACGGCCCGGCCCGTCGACCCGACCCCTCGGCCCCTTGAGCGGCCAAATTCTATTTTTTGGCCGCCCAACAACCTGGCCCCTTTGGTCGTCGACCGTCGATCGTCATTACTCACAAGAACTTCCCACCCCTGTCCAGTGGATTTTTGCTTTCCCCAGGATTCGAACTCTAGACCTCCAAGCTAAGTACTAGAGTTTATGAATCAGTATAGGTACCTCCTCATTAGTATCGTCAGATCGGAGTGGAACAGGCACCTCGAATAATTTGTGTGAGAAGTCTGGCACATAACCTCTCAACAAAGATACATGGATCACGTCGTGGACGTCGGTCAAAGAAAGTAGAGGTGCTAGGCGATAAGCTACAGCTCCAATCCTTTCCAGAATCTGGAACGAACCAATATACCTTGGAGCTAACTTACCTCTGAGACAAAACGTTTCACCCCTTTCTTGGGTGAAACTCGAAGGAAAACATGATCACCCACGACAAACTCTATGGGTCTACGACTCCGGTCAACATAGCTTTTCTGACAATTCTGCGCTGCTAATAATCTCCGTTTGACAGTCCGTACTAACTCTGCCTCGTGCTGAACTCTCTAGGGTCCCAGCAGCTAAGTCTCACTGACCTCATCCCAGAAGGTGGGTGTCCTGCACGCCCTACCATACAACGCCTCAAACGGTGCCAACTGTATCGCCGAATGAAAGCCGTTGTTGTAGGCGAACTCCACCAAGTGAAAATGGTCCTCCCAACTGCCCCCAAAGTCTGTCACACACGAGCGCAGCAAGTCCTCCAAAGTCTGGATAGTACGCTCTGACTGTCCTTTTGTCTGGGAATGAAAAGCTGTGCTAAGACGGAGCTTTGTGCCCATAGCACTCTGCAACCTCTGCCAGAACCGAGATGTAAAGTGCGGATCCCTATCAGGAATAATACTCAAAGAACTTCGTGCAATCTGACTATCTCCCGGCAATACAACTCTGCCAGTCTATTAAGAGAATCTGTCCTCCGGATAGCTAAGAAGTGAGTAGATTTGGTTAGTCGGTCCACGACTACCCAAATCGCAGCATGACCCCTCCTAGTCCTCGACAAACCCACATGAAATCCATGGTGATATGTTCCCACTTCCACTCGGGAATGGGGATCCTCTGGAGGAGTCCAGCAGGTCTCTGGTGCTCTGCCTTAACCTGCTGACAGACGAGACATCTAGCAACAAAATCCGCGATGCCCCTCTTCATGCCGTTCCACCAGTATGAACGCTTCAAATCACGATACATACGAGTGCTACCAGGATGAATAGCATAACGTGATCGGCGACCTCCTGCAGCAACTCCTCCAAGATAGGGTGCACCTCGGGTACACACAACCTCCCTCAGAAGTACAGAACACCCTCCCCATCACGTGTAAAACCCAGTTGCTCTCCTAAAAATGCCTAACTGCCCAGAAACTGAATGTGCTGGTCACTGACCTGAGCCTCCTTGATCCTCGTCCGAATCTCTGACTGAGCCATCAAAGTCACTAGCAATCCTCTCTCTGTCCGAGACTGCTCCTCTAACCCCAGCTCAGAGAAAGTCTGAATCAAATCAGTGACCATCACTCTGTGGCATGCCAACACTGCTCTGGACTTCCGATTGAGGGCGTCGGCAACTACATTAGCTTTCCCAGGATGGTAGCTAATGGTGCAGTCGTAATCCTTCAGAAACTCCATCCACCTCGTCTGTCGAAGATTCAGATCCCGCTGAGTGAATAGATACTAAAGGCTCCTGTGGTCTGTGAAGATCTCGAAGGTGACCCATAAAGATGATGCCTCCAAATCTTCAGCCAAAAATGATAGCGACCAACCCTAAGTCGTGAACGGGGTAATTCCTCTCATGCTACTTCAGCTGCCGAGAAGCATAAGCAACCACCCGACCATGCTGCATGAGTACCGCCCCGGTCCCAGGAGAGATGCATCAATATACAGAGTGAAACCATCTTCTCCAGAAGGAAGCACTAGAACTAGAGGAGATACAAGCCCCCGCTTCAGCTCCTAAAATCTGATCTCACACGCCTCAGTCTATGCAAACTTCACGCCTTTCCTGGTCAAGCATGTAAGTGGTGATGCAATGCTGGAGAAACCTTTGACAAAGCGTCGATAATAGCCAGCCGAACCCAGGAAATTGCGCAAATTGGAACGATCACCCAATTCACTTGAAACCCTCCCTGAGTCCTAAGTAAATCCCTGACAAGGTCCTTAATACCTGTTTTCATTTCCAACCATGAATTGGGATTGTCTAATATAACCCATCGGGTCTCTAAAGTTCAACCTTTCTCTACTGACATACCCAATATCTAACCACAACATCCGCAATATCTTCCCAATATCGGTTCACTAACAGGAACGCCTCAAGTCTCTGTATCTACGGTATTACCTGCAAAACACAGAAACCAAAAATGGTGAGCCTCACCTGCCTCTTAAGTGAGACAATCAAGGAAGCTCCTCCATATATAAGTCAGAAAATTTTCAAACATAGAAAATGCTAGAACACTCCTTTGGACAGGCGTCCAAAAATTCTCAAACTACAGCAATATCTAAGAGCTAAGGCTACCGCTATCATCAGTACGACCCAGTGACAATAGGAAACCCTAACGTCCACGTGCTAGAACCTCTAGCCCTGAGACAAGGAGATAACTGCAATCTCGTCGTCTCTGGTGCCAATTAACAACCACATGAACTGGTTTGATGGTCAACTCGTAACCACTCTTACTTGACAACCCACGGTCTATCCCTCGGAGACCGTCCTCTATAACAATACACCAGTTGCAATCAAATTATCCTGGTGTCACGCTGCTAACAGCTATTCCACCGCATCCCAGCAGATCATGCTTCTCGATGTGCTATCGAGAATATCTAACACGTACGACTTGTCTATGAGTCATGAAACCTCATAAACTAGAATAGCGTAAGATGAGTCGACTAATCGTCTACTCGTAATCCAAATTTCTCCGGTTCTCCACTCAAGGTTCAGAAACCTCTGAGGTCTAACCCCATAACATAGAGGCATGTTATGTCTCAAGAGTATCTCCACATAATCACGAAGTGGTTCTTAATTTTTTGACAGTTTCCTCAACATTTTCCACCCAAAGGTAGTCTTACCTCGAAAATGATTCGCCTCAGCGCAAATCATAAGTACGTAGGTACCTCCTGGGTTTACCAAACCAAGTACCATCGGTAAACCCATAAGCGGCAAGCAACTAGCTCCACACCTTTTCGGATCTGTACAAGTCACATCTGACTGTACTTTTTTTTGGTTATCTAACCAAGCATAATAAATCTGAAGTCCCACGAAAATAGGATATCTCTATCCTCTATCAACTGAGATGATAAACAACTAATACCATCTCTGCTGCATCACAGCAGATCATGTCCTCCAGACATGTCATCAAGAATACAATCATCAACATGATACGTAAAGGTCCATGTTTAAACACGCACCATAGTCATAACCAAAACGGATTGACTACGGGTCATCCAGCTCAACTAATTCTACGAGTACCTACCGGTCAAGTATATGATATACAATCTCGTCAAAATAAAGAAATGTTTAGCCCTACACTAGATAGTAGGATATAAAAGAGGTAAATGAGACATGTCATATACCTCGTGTCGTCTGGAGGAGTCCCGTTGCCGCCATGTCCCAATCGCGTCCATCGAGAAAATGACTCCGACATAAAATTCGAAAACATCCACAAGACCACAAGGTATCTCGAGAACCTTGCTCTGATACCAAATAAATTGTCACGCCCCGAGGAGCCGCCCGTCCGATACCGACCGGACTGCCACTCTCTCGATCCGACGGATAACTCAAAACCCTAACCTCTACGATCACCTCGACTGATTGTACCACAACCTATAGGGCTGGAACAACCGTCTGTAGTAAATGAAAACGCCAACCAAGATAAAAACTGCGTACCGGTACGACTTACGACAAAGCACAATGCATAAAAAACCACCATGGTCACAAAAGTACAACCATATCGAAAATACTGCAGCGGAACAACAAATGCAAGTACACTGAATGACAAATAAAAAGGGTACCAACAGGTACCACCGACATATACAGAACAACAAGAAATCGTCTCGACACACGTAGAGGGACAGGCTGCAGGGCACTCCAGTCGATCATCCTGAAATAAAAATAAGAAGCTAATAGAATGAGTCATAGAACTCAGCGGATATCACATCATATAAGCAGGATAGTCTAAGCTAGCAACATTGTAACAGATTATCGAAATAACACGTGTACAGGCAGTGGTAAGTACAACTGAAAGAGGAAATAGGAAATACCATACCAATGTAGCAGAGTTGCCAAAACCAGACATAAGGGTCTCCTATAAGTGCATGTCAATCATATGCAGCATCCAAGTAAAGCAAACACAAGTAAGTGCAAAATATACGTATACACAAGGTGCAATGACATGGTCACCCCTGCCGTTGGTCAGACATCATCACCTATGTACGGGAGGAATCTGAGTGGAGGCCACCCTCCGACATAAGGTTGTGACTGTCGTCCATACTCTGGCATCACTACTCCTAAGCGATCGAGTAGACAGAATGCTGCCGGTGTAACACCCCTACTCCAAGCCCTATCCGGGGGACATCTCTGTCTACCCCAGGCCATCTCTGGAGGACAACTCTGTCTGAGTGTACTGATGCCCGCTAACTAGGTGTCACAAATGTGGGTCTCAAAATTTAGATGTGTGTAAAGCTGGAAACCCTTTTTGCTATCAAAGATGAAAACGTAGTAAAGGGGCCGCAGGTCGTATTTTTCCTAGGGCTAGTTGAGAGTGCTTGATTCGAGCTCGAGTTTATGTGTCATTTATGAATTTTGGGTTTCAAATAAAACTTGGGGTTTGGGTTGCAATCGGAAACGAAAACACAATGAAAATAAAGGAAACTTAGCTAATAAGCTAAACAAAGTGATGGAAATTAACAACTCAACCAATGTAAAACCTAATTAACCAAAGTAACTCAACCGAATGTAGAAGAGCAAATCTGAATTCAAATGCAACTACATGCTAAACAAAGGAATAAAAACAGTGGCTGATTTTTCGATTGAACTAATGCAAGAACCTCAAACTCAAGACAAGCGAAATGCAAAGCAATCTAAAACCAAACTGATACAAAAACAGTGCCAAGATTTCACTTTATACCAATGGCAGGAATGAACAGCTTAAATTACTGAAAAGCAGATTGCAATTCAGAAATGAACTGAATGCAAAGGAGGCTGGTTTTGAGCTCAAAAGCACACTTAAAGGTAGGTTGAAACTTGGTACAAAGTGCAGAATTGCAGCCACCTTAATATGCAGAAAGAAAAGAAACTAATGTGCCAAACATGGAATTGAAACTTGCAGAAATTGTAACTAGCAATGCAGAAATAAACTGATCACTTCAGCTGGGAAGGTGATGCTATAAGTGAAGTGCTGAGCATGAATTAGTGAAGAATTTCAAGCCAAAAACTGCTCAATCAAAACTGTCCTATTACAGAGATA
This sequence comes from Boesenbergia rotunda, assembly GCA_024364735.1. Lineage (NCBI taxonomy): Eukaryota > Viridiplantae > Streptophyta > Magnoliopsida > Zingiberales > Zingiberaceae > Boesenbergia > Boesenbergia rotunda. Next base: position 276,032 of record JAGFNQ010002237.1, on the reverse strand, counting down.
AAATGAATGTCGAAATGCAGAGAAAGAGTGCAGAAATTCAGCCAACGATCAAAGCAAAAACAAACAACTAAATTCAGATTCAAGGGCACGAAATGAAGCTTTTTAGAAATGATTTCGAAGAACCAATGTTTACTAACACACAATTCAGAACCTGTCGACCAACACTTGCCGAAATAAGATTGAAATTTCAGAAATGGAGTTTGATACGCATACAAGCTGAGCTAAAAGTTCAGAAATAGAACTGAATGAGAACCAAACGCAGATCTAATGCATTAACACACTAAATGTCGTCTTCAATTGCAGGAATTAAACTAGACACGAATTGAATTGGAAATAAGCTGAAGAATTTAGAACTAAAGGAAATTTGCAGAAACAGGGCTGATACGCAGCTGAACAACTGATACGCAAACAAAACTTGATACGCCAGAAATTAAACAGGAATTAAACTAAAATTAAAAGCAATTGTGCACTAAACAAACTCATTAGCTAACTACTTGCAGAATTTAAGCTTAACTACTGCAGAAACAATTCAGAAACGAAAATTACAGCAGCTGATACAAGATTCAAACTGAAAATGAACTGCAGAAATGAAAATTACAGCTAAAAACAGAAATGAAATAAGAAAACTAAGCCTCAATCACTCCATTAGTTCAAGAACTCCTTGCTCATCACACAAGGGTGAGTCTCGAACCCCTAAGCTCAATAAATCTCTGAAAAATGTGTCACCGTGACTGACTCAAACCCAAACTCTGCTCCAAGCTGAATTTCCCATCCAATCTCCTCGATCTTGATATGTTGGATTGCGATGATGGCTTGGAGATGATATGAGCACTCCAGAGAACCCCTCCGGATGGCTCAGATGGATGAAGGATGGAACAAAATCGAGATCCGATCAGTGAAGGGCAGAGTTGACGAAACCCTCAATCAACTCTGTTCTTGGGTGAATTTGAGCTTGAGACTTCACGAAAACTTCCTCCCGAAGATCTATGACTTGATCTAATGAAAAATTGAGTGGTCGCGCCCTTAGAATTAAGAAACTAGCTGAGAACATGAAGAACACGAAGAAGGAGATGTTGCGGCGAAGAAGACGGACAAGGAGAAGCTGAGGAATTTCTTAAGTATTTAGGAATGAACGACCAAATGATTTGCTGATCCAAGCTAAACTGCTCTGATGAACCCAAAATTTAATGACGTTGATCAGGGGTCAGGATCTGCCTCGGGGTATCTCGGATCTTCCAGATTTGCAATGGATGGCCCAGATCTTCTCTTTTCTCAAATGGATGGTCTAGATCCCCTTGTCTTGATCCAACGGCTGGATCTTCTCCAATTTACCCCTAAACCTCCAAATCTCATTATGATGATCAGATCTACCTTTCCTCAGCTTGGATCCATCTGATTTGCCCTGGATGATCGAGATCTGCTTAACTTCTGAATGGACGGCTCACAGTTCTCCAGAGCTTGATCGCCTTGATCTGAGCCTGATCCTGACCATTCTTGACCTCGGTCCATGATCCTTTCATGCCTACAAAAATAGATCGACAATTAAGTTCAAAAAAATATTTCAAATATATAAAGATTTGCAATAAAACCCAAAATAGAACTAATCTATGGAACCGAGGGTAAATTCAAGGTTACGCATGTAAAATGTGGGTCAAACATGGATTTTAACATCTGACTCCCCCAACTTAATCACCGATAAAATAAGGCACTTAGCTCAACTCCCCCGAACCCACTTAAGCTTGGGAAAGCCCGCCTGAGCGCGAAACTACTAAATGTGTATCCCCTAGACTCGTTCCAAGCATAATTAGAAGCAAATGAAAAGAAATTACCTAGGGTCGTCAATTCTCAAAAATCTAAGCTCTATGGATTAGTATCTCGTCCTTAAATCAACAACTTAGCCTTTTCATCCTTCATGAGTCATTGAGATGAATTTAACTCACTAAGCCTTTCAAGGGAAGTTTTGGTGGCTCTCTCCTTAAGTTCTAAGTTGATGATGGAAGTGGAGCTCACTCAAACACACATGCTTCTTGCACTACCATAGGCTTGCTTGTTATCTACTCTCCACCATTATTCATGATTAGGATCCACATCTACAAAATCAAGTGAAAAACATAGAAAATGGTAAGAATGAAGTGAAAGCCAAGGAAATAGAAAAATTGATGAAGTGGGAGACTTGGTTGCTCAAGAATATTTCCAATGTACTTTGCTTCTCTTGATAGTCCTCTAGTGAAGTCAAAAGTGTGGTAAAGTCAAACTTGAATAATTCCTTTGATTTGGATGAAGAAAACCCTATTGGTCTCAATGTGCCAATTCTTGTCTATGCGTGCCACTTGCTTCCTCATCTTTTTTTTTCTTTTTTTTCTCTACTTTAGTAGTCAGCTGCTTGTTCAGTCATTATGTGCTCGAATTCTGATCAGAATCAGCTTCACTCAACACTGCCGTGAGCTTCAAAGGAATAACTACTCTCTTCTTGAATCTGCCTTTAATTGTTGCTGCCTTCAATTAGTTTCTGAATTGATCAGTTTTCTCATCGGCGTATCAGTTTCCTGTGCCAAAGTGAAACTCCAACAAGCTGATTGATATCAGCTTGTATCTCAGTCGAATTTCTTCTGAATGCAGTGTGTTTTTCCTTTAGTTTCCAGCTCTTCCTTTTTTTTTGTGTTCCTGTTTTCTCTTTTTTTTTTTCAAGTTTCAACTTCATGGCACTTAATTTCAGATCCGGCAACTCTCTGATTTCTTCACAGCAGTTGCACAATTAGTACTTGCATCAAATGGTAGTGGAAGATCTAAGTGTTCCACTCGAAAATGGCTGAGTAGCAAGTCAAGTTTCGGCCACTGCACAAGCATAACTCTGCTGCCTTTTCAGAAATTTTGATCTCTGGTTAGCAATCCTCTGCAACTCAATCCAGATTAGTTTAGCTGCACTCAAATCACTGATCTATACAGCTGCAATTCGGAATAACAGTATCAATTCAGCTTGTATCAATTCTTCTCTAGCTGCACTTTCAGCTCAAATTCTCAACATTTCGGATCTCCAAAATTTCTGCTAACTAGTGAAGAATTTTGTTCTTAATCCTTGTCAGTATCCTTGCATTGGTTTCAATTCAGATCAGTTCAGCTCACTCCCATTTCTTATCTGCACAAACTGTTTTGGCACAGATTTTTTTCTTCACTTGTAAAATTGGCACAGATTTTTTCCATTACTTGCCACTTTGTTCCTTTTGTTTTGTTTTTCAGTTTTTCTCTTTTGGTTCAGTTATGTTGTGGCCATGCTTCAATTCCTTATCCAACCAGCTCCAATTGTTTACTTGAAAAAGATTCACACTTCTATAAGTTTGCCAAAGAAAATGCATCTGCTCTTCCCTTAGTTTCCAAATTTTTTCCTGTGCTGATCAGAGTTGCTAGCATCTACATTTCTTCTGGTTTGGTCAGCATTGGGTGTACTCAATACTCTTTGATGCATTTCCGAACTTTGTTCCCTGATTCATAGCCTAGGAAAATCAAATTCAGCCTCAAGTTGACAAAACTGCTTTTATGGTAACACCATTTACTGCTTCAGATGCTTCAGATTTTCAGCTCCACATTCCAAACTGATTCCTCCAGCTCAGCTTCATCCACAGTTCTTCACTAGATTTAGAATTTTGTAGCTCACTTCGAATTTAACTTGTATCATTCAGTAGCTCTCAGATTCAGCACTCCCTTGCAATGCATTTCAGAATTTTCAGCTTCTTTTCAGCTTTTGTTCAGCCTTTGTTCAGCCTTTCGAATTCTGTACAGCTGCAATTCAGCCTTTCTTCAGCCGAATTAACTTTGGTACAACAGTTTGGATCTTCACATTATGGTCAAGAGTATGAATGCTTCAATTGGTTTCCTCTTTAACTACTTCCCTTTCTTGCAACTCAACTTGGCACATTGATTTTTTTCATTTCTTTTTTTTTTCTTTAAGTTCACAGAAATTTCCTTCAGCCGGATTTGCCATGAAAAACAATTTCATCTCCAATTCATAACTGAATTCTTCATTTGTTCTTGATGCCAAACTCAACTCAAATTGCACCTTTAATTGCAGATTTTTTTTTCTTTTTAAGCAAAATGCCTCCTTGATACAAAACAATTCCAAAACGCTATCCGTCTCCCCCACACTTAATCTTTGTCCATCTCGGGCAAAGTAGCATTAGAAACATTCCAAACAAACAAGTCCATAGAAAAGTGTGGTCAAGAGTAGGAAATAAGGAAAGAAAAATAGAATAAACATGATTTGTGCCAAAAATTGATATGGAAAGGTAAACAAATTGATTAGTCTCTATAGATGTGATCCAATCATTGAAATATGGTTTTGAAAGAACCCTAGCAAGTTCTAGAGTACAATTACATATGTGTATCACAAAAATAAGGCTAATTCTCACTAGGTGCAAATAATTCATCTCAAGTCATCAATTAAGAATCTAAAGCCAAGTAGTACTCAAGCATCCAAGATTTCATCCATTAGCTCAAACCTTAAGTTTTAACAACCAAATTTAATTTATTTTCAAGAGATTCTAAAATGACATGAAAATAACCTAGAGGGATACATTTATTCCTATTCACTAAGAACAAAAGTGCTAAAAGAAATAACATGGTATTTACAATGTCTATTTATTCATTCCATTTTGTCTAAGAATTTATTATCAACTACTCACTTCAAAAAGAGAAAAAATTATTCCTAAAAACATGAAAATGATATATACAATGACATGTAGGTGTAGGAAAAGTAAACTCCCCTTAAGTTGGGTAGATAGCTTCGTTTATGTCCAAACCATCCACCTCTAGCTCCTTTAATTCTTCAAAGTACCTTTTGAGCCGGTGGCCATTGGCTTTCCAAATAAAACCATTAGATATATCTTGAATTTCCACAACACCATAGGGAAAAATGTTAGTTACAATAAATGGACCATCCCACCTTGACCTTAATTTACCTTTTATCAATTTGAACCTTGATTTGTACAATAATACCTTGTCACCAATTTGGAAGTCTTTCTTCAAAATGTGCTTGTCATGGAAGTTTTTGGTCTTTTCCTTGTAGATCCTTGAATTTTCAAATACTTCTAGCTGAATTTCTTCAAGTTCTTGGAGTTGCAATTTTCTCTCTTCTCCCGCCTTGGTAGCATCGAAATTACAAGCCTTCACCGCCCAATATGCCTTGTGCTCTATTTCCACGGGGAGGTGACAAGCTTTACCATATACCAAGCGGTAGGGAGACATGCCAATAGGTGTCTTAAATGCTGTTCTGTAGGCCCAGAGTGCATCATCTAATCTTTTGCTCCAATCTTTTCTAGTGAGCCCAACTGTCTTTTCCAAAATAGATTTGATCTCTCTGTTTGAAATCTCAGCCTGTCCATTTGTTTGGGGATGGTAGGATGTAGAAACTTTATGAACAACCCCGTATTTACTCAGCAGTGCCTTCATATGTTTATTGCAAAAATGAGATCCTTGGTAACTTATTATGGCTTTGGGAATTCCAAACCTGTAAAAAATGTGTGACCTAACAAAACTACAAACAACAGAAGAATCGTCAGTCTTGGAGGGAATGACCTCCACCCATTTAGAAACATAATCCACAGCAAGTAAAATATACAAATAACCATAAGATGCAGGAAAAGGTCCCATAAAATCTATTCCCTAAACATCAAAAATATCACAGAAAAGCATAGTATTTTGGGGCATCTCATTTCTTGCTCCTATGTTCCCAGTTCGCTGACATCTATCACAATTTTTATAAAAGACATATGAATCATGAAATAGGGTGAGCCAATACAATCCACATTCTAGTACTTTCCTAGCAGTTCTTTGGGGTCCAAAATGCCCCCACAAGCAGATGAATGACAAAATGTAAGTACAGAAGTAAACTCATGATCTGGTACACATCTCCTAATTATTTGATCATTACAAAACTTCCATAAATAAGGATCATCCCACACATAAAATTTTGCATCACTTTTAAGTTTATCCTTTTGAGCTTTAGAAAGATGTGAGGGAAAAACACGTGCTACCAAAAAATTAACTAGGTCAGCATACCAAGGTGTCTCACTATGTACTGCAAGAAGGTACTCATCTCTAAAATCATCGTCAATGGTGGTAGGAGATCCATCTCCTTCAAGTCTACTCAAATGATCTGCAACTAGGTTCTCTTTTCCACTTCTGTCTCTGATTTCCAGGTCAAATTCATGTAGCAGGAGCATCCATCTGATCAGTCTAGGTTTTGCATCAGGCTTTTTCAACAAGTATTTCAGAGCTGCATGATTAGAAAAAATAATAACATGTGAGCACAATAAATAAGATCTGAAACGATCCAAAGCAAAAACAATGGCAAGAAGCTCCTTTTCAGTGGTGGTGTAGTTTGCTTAGGCGGCATCTAGGGTTTTGGAGGCGTAGCAAATGACATGAGGTGCTCCATCAACCCTTTGTGCTAGAACAGCTCCCACTGCAAAATTAGAAGCATCACACATTAATTCAAATGGCAAAGTCCAATAAGGTGATTTAATAATAGGAGCTGAGGTTAGATCCTCCCTGAGTCTGTGAAAAGCTTCTTTGCACTTATCATCAAAATGAAACTCAACATCTTTCTGCAAAAGTCTTGTCAAGGGTCGAGCAATCAAGCTGAAGTCTCTAATAAATCTGCGGTAGAAACCTGCATGTCCAAGAAAAGTACGAACATCCCGTACGCATACGGGGTAAGATAAAGAAGAAATAACACTGATTTTTGTAGGATCTACCTCTATACCTCTCTGAGAGACTATATGTCCAAGTACGATGCCTTGCTCTACCATGAAGTGACATTTTTCAAAATTGAGAACAAGGTTAGTTTCAATGCAACGATGTAAACCCCTAGACAAATTATCTAAGCATGAATCAAAAGACGTGCCAAATACTGAAAAATCATCCATGAATATTTCCATACAATGCTCTAGCAACTCACCAAATATACTAACCATGCATCTCTGAAATGTACCGGGTGCGTTGCAGAGTCCAAAAGGCATCCGTCTGTAGGTAAAAGTGCCAAAGGGGCAAGTGAAGGTAGTCTTCTCCTAGTCCTCTGGATCTATACAAATCTGAAAGTAGCCTGAGTATCCATCCAAAAAACAATAATGGGACTTCCCTGCCAGTCTTTCAAGCATCTGATCAATGAAGGGTAAAGGGAAGTGATCTTTCCTTGTGACCTTGTTGAGCTTCCTGTAATCAATGCAGACTCTCCAAGAATTCTTAACTCTGGTGGGCACTAGTTCATTGCTTTCATCTGCCACCACTGTCACTCCAGATTTCTTAGGCACCACGTGAATGGGACTAACCCACTGACTGTCAGAAATGGGGTAAATGATACCTGCCTGTAGAAGTCGAGTCGCCTCTTTCTTTACAACGTCCAAAATGAGTGGATTGAGTCTCCTTTGTGGCTGTCTCACTGGTTTTACATTTTCTTCCAAAAATATCCTGTGCATACAGATAGCTGGGCTGATACCTGGTATATCTGATAAAGTCCACCCAATTGCCTTCTTGTAGTGCCTCAGGACTTGCAATAATTTCTCTTCTTGCTCTAACTCCAAATGCTGTGCAATAATCATGGGAAAAGTCTGCTCCTCTCCTAGGTATGCATACTTCAAATGGCCTGGTAGTGGCTTCAGTTCAATCTGGCCTTCCTCAGTGGGTATGAGTGATCCTTGGGGCTCTGTGCAATCCCCTACACTATGAATCTCAATAGAAATAGGTGATCCTTGGGGCTCTGTGCAATCCCCTACACCTAGAAAAAACTCTCCAGCTGGAAGTGAATCTGAAATATCTTCTGAAATATCCTCAGTCTCGGCAGTAAATACTCCCTCAGCCTCCTCTGAATAAATAACTCCTCCAGAAAAATCATGTAGAAATCCCTCAACCTCTAACTTTGTATCCTCCTACTCCTCAAGAATAGCCATGCTCATAATGGAGTGATCCTCTCTCGGGTGCTTCATAGCATCGAAAAGGCTAAACTGAACCACCGTGTCTCCAATCTCCATGGAAAGTGTACTAGCATATACATCAATTTTTGTTCTAGCAGTCTTCAGAAATGGTCTTCCTAAAATAAGTGGAGAACGGTGTGCAAGATAATCTCCCTCCATATCTAAGATATAAAAATCTGCAGGAAATATTAGCTCCTTTACCTTCACCAAAACATCTTCAATCATACCAGCTGGGTGGGTCTGGCTCCTGTCTGCTTGCTGTATCACCACACCAGTGGGCTGTAAAGGGCCTATGCCAAGCATCTGGAAGACTGACCTGGGCATCACATTAATGGAAGCTCCTAAATCAAGTATGGCATCATGGAACATGGTGCTTCCTATCTCACAAGATACAGTAAATACTCCAGGGTTTTCACACTTCTGAGGTATGACATGAATAAGTGCTGAAATATTTTTCCCCAGGCTGACCAATTCATTTTCCTTAAGCTTTTTCTTGTGAACACAGAGATCTTTTAGGAATTTTGCATACTTAGGAATCTGTTTAATCATAGTCAGCAAAGGTACATTAATCACTACTTTACTGAAAAGTTTTACCAGTTCATTTACTCCTTGGCTTTCTCCTCCTCCACTTGTCTTTTGGCTTGTGTTTTCTGCTGTGGAAAGGGCAAGGGAACCCTCAATTCATCTTCTTTGGCCGAAAGTGGAGAGGCTGAATTTTGGACTGCTGTCCCCTGCGGTGTAGCTGTTGTGAATTGAATCTCGGCACTGATTTCTCCTCCGTTTTCCACCAAAATTGCAGGATTACTTGAGGAAGGAGTTGGGCACGGACTAGGGGTGGAACTAACTGAATTTGAAATTGTTTCAGAGCTGTTTTGAGCTGGAAATGGAGGTGCTGCCCTATTTTTAGAAATTTTAGCTCGTGGACCATTTTGAGATGATGTAACCTTCCCACTCCTCAAAGTAATAGCACTAACGTTTCCTTTCGGATTGGGAACAGCTTGGGAAGGTAGTTGGCTTGATCCTTGAGCTTGACTTTGATTTATCCCACTAGCCAATTGTCCCATTTGCCTCTCAAGGTTTTGTATGGCCGGCTCAGTCCTTTGTTGCTATTGTTGTTGTAAAACTTGTGTTGTTGTTGTTGTTGTTGTTGTAAAACTTGTTGTAGCATCTCCAGCATTTGTTGTTGAGCATTCCCTCCACTAAAACCACCATAGCTTCCTTGGTTAGCATAGTTCCTTGATTGACCTTGAAATGATGAAGTAGGTTGTTGAAATTATTGAACATAGGGTTGTTGGGGCTGATAGGAGGGCTAAAATTGTTGTTGATAGGGCTGAAAACTTGGCTGGAATGTCGGTGAAACTTGCTGAGAATTGTATCCTTGAAAATTCTAGTTCTGATATGGAACTTGCTGTGGCGAGGACTGAAATTGCATAGGTTGGAAATTCGGATTCGAAGGCTGGAAACTTGAATTGTAAGGCTGTGAGGGCTGGAAAACTTGCTGGTTTTGAGGTTGGAAAGTTGAAAATGCTTGAAAGCCTTGCTGCCCTTGCTGAATTGGCTGAAATTGAGGCTGGAATTGCTGAAATTGGGGCTGAGGTTGCTGATATGCAGGTTGGAAATGCGGATTTTGGGGCTGAAAAACTTGCTGATTTTGCTGCGTTTGCTGGAATTGTTGTTGCGATTGCTGGAACTGCTGTTGTGAGGGGTTTTGTTGGTAAAAAGAATTCCCATATTTCAGATTTGGATGATCCCTCCAACCAGGGTTATAAGTAGAAGAGTATGGGTTATTCCTAGCTTGAAATTGTCCCCTGACCAATGCTGCTATTGACTCATCCTGTTGGAGGTTGGGACATGAATCTGAATTGTATTCTTGGCTAGAGCAAATATCACATACACTCATCACTTGGCTTGATTGTGGAGGTACCGAAGGAGTTGAATTTTGACTTGCAATATTAAGACCCATTTGCTTAACCGCTGATGTGAGCTCTACCAATGCATTCTTAATCACCTTCTGATCATTAGGAACTACCTGAACTTCACCCACTCCTCTGGTGGTCAATGCTCTGCTTCCAAATTGTTGTGAGTTCTCAGCCATGTTTGAAATAAGTTCCCTAGCTTGATCTGACGTTTTGTTCACTAGGGCTCTTCTAGCTGCAGCATCTATCATAATCCTGTCCATCTATAACAATCCCTCATAAAAATACTGAATCAGAAGCTGTTCGCTGATCTGATGCTGGGGGCAACTAGAATACAGTTTGTTGAATCTCTCCCAGTAGTCATAAAGTGTCTCCCCCACTACTTGCTGAATATCACAAATGCTTTTTCTGATGATTGCTGTTCTGGAGGCTGGAAAATATTTCTCCAAAAATGCTTTCTTCATAGAAATCCAACTAGACACGTGCCCAGTAGGTAAGTAGTAAAACCAATCTTTTGCTGCTCCTGTCAGGGTAAAGGGAAAAGCTCTCAGCTTGATATCTTCTTCTGAAATTCCCTGAGGCTTCATAGTGGAGCATACAATGTGAAATTCATGCAGGTGTCTATTTGGATCTTCTCCAGATAATCCTTGAAATTTAGGCAGCAAATGGATGAGTCCAGATCTAAGCTCAAAATCACCAGCAAGCTCTGGATAAGCAATGCTGGAATACTGAAATGTAGCATCTGGTGCTGCGAGCTCCTTCATAGTCTTCTGGTGGTCTGCCATGATACTGCCTGAATGAGTGGGAATAGTCTGAAGAGAAGGAATATCAATAGTCTCTGAAAGAGTGCCTTAGTTCCTCCTTGCTCCGAACGTTCTCTCAATTTCAGGGTCAAATTCTTCAAGATCACCACCTGTAGACCTGGTCATAAAACCAAAAATAAATCGCAGTAAAAGTAGATAAAAAGATGAAATAAATAAAATCAGATCACCAGATATAGCAGTAAGCACAAAAATAAATCAAGAAAGATATGAAATAAGCACACAAGCAAAAATCAAACAAATCAACTAGTAGTTCTCGGCAACGGCGCCAAAAATTTTGATGCCCGCTAACTAGGTGTCACAAATGTGGGTCTCAAAATTTAGATGTGTGTAAAGCTGGAAACCCTTTTTGCTATCAAAGATGAAAACTTAGTAAAGGGGCCACAGTTCGTATTTTTCCTAGGGCTAGTTGAGAGTGCTTGATTCGAGCTCGAGTTTATGTGTCGTTTATGAATTTTGGGTTTCAAATAAAACTTGGGGTTTGGGTTGCAATCGGAAATGAAAACACAATGAAAATAAAGGAAACTTAGCTAATAAGCTAAACAAAGTGATGGAAATTAACAACTCAACCAATGTAAAACCTAATTAACCAAAGTAACTCAACCAAATGTAGAAGAGCAAATCTGAATTCAAATGCAACTACATGCTAAACAAAGGAATAAAAACAGTGGCTGATTTTTTGATTGAACTAATGCAAGAACCTCAAACTCAAGACAAGCGAAATGCAAAGCAATCTAAAACCAAACTGATACAAAACAGTGCCAAGATTTCACTTTATACCAATGGCAGGAATGAACAGCTTAAATTACTGAAAAGCATATTGCAATTCAGAAATGAACTGAATGCAAAGGAGGCTGGTTTTGAGCTCAAAAGCACACTTAAAGGTAGGTTGAAACTTGGTACAAAGTGCAGAATTGCAGCCACCTTAATATGCAGAAAGAAAAGAAACTAATGTGCCAAACATGGAATTGAAACTTGCAGAAATTGTAACTAGCAATGCAGAAATAAACTGATCACTTCAGCTGGGAAGGTGATGCTATAAGTGAAGTGCTGAGCATGAATTAGTGAAGAATTTCAAGCCAAAAACTGCTCAATCAAAACTGTCCTATTACAGAGATAAAATGAATGTCGAAATGCAGAGAAAGAGTGCAGAAATTCAGCCAAGGATCAAAGCAAAAACAAACAACCAAATTCAGATTCAAGGGCACGAAATGAAGCTTTTTAGAAATGATTTCGAAGAACCAATATTTACTAACACACAATTCAGAACCTGTCGACCAACACTTGCCGAAATAAGATTGAAATTTCAGAAATGGAGTTTGATACGCATACAAGCTGAGTTAAAAGTTCAGAAATAGAACTAAATGAGAACCAAACGCAGATCTAATGCATTAACACACTAAATGTCGTCTTCAATTGCAGGAATTAAACTAGACACGAATTGAATTGGAAATAAGCTGAAGAATTTAGAACTAAAGGAAATTTGCAGAAACAGGGCTGATACGCAACTAAACAACTGATACGCAAACAAAACTTGATACGCCGGAAATTAAACAGGAATTAAACTAAAATTAAAAGCAATTGTGCACTAAACAAACTCATTAGCTAACTACTTGCAGAATTTAAGCTTAACTACTGCAGAAACAATTCAGAAACGAAAATTACAGCAGCTGATACAAGATTCAAACTGAAAATGAACTGCAGCAATGAAAATTACAGCTAAAAACAGAAATAAAATAAGAAAACTAAGCCTCAATCACTCCATTAGCTCAAGAACTCCTTGCTCGTCACACAAGGGTGAGCCTCGAACCCCTAAGCTCAATAAATCTCTGAAAAATGTGTCACCGTGACTGACTCAAACCCAAACTCTGCTCCAAGATGAATTTCCCATCCAATCTCCTCGATCTTGATATGTTGGATTGCGATGACGACTTGGAGATGATCTGAGCACTCCAGAGAACCCCTCCGGATGGCTCAGATGGATGAAGGATGGAACAAAACCGAGATCCGATCAGTGAAGGGCAGAGTTGACGAAACCCTCAATCAACTCTGTTCTTGGGTGAATTTGAGCTTGAGACTTCTCGAAAACTTCCTCCCGAAGATCTATGACTTGATCCAATGAAGAAATTGAGTGGCCGCGCCCTTAGAATTAAGAAACTAGCTGAAGAACATGAAGAACACGAAGAAGGAGACGTTGCGGCGAAGAAGACGCGACAAGGAAGAAGCTGAGGGAAATTTTCCTTAAGTATTTAGGAATGAACGACCCAGATTGATTTGGCTTGATCCAACGGCTAAAACTGCTCTGATTGAACCCAAAATTTAATGACGTTGATCAGGGGTCAGGATCTGCCTCGGGGTATCTCAGATCTTCCAGATTTGCAATGGATGGCCCAGATCTTCTCTTTTCTCAAATGGATGGTCTAGATCCCCTTGTCTTGATCCAACGGCTGGATCTTCTCCAATTTACCCCTAAACCTCCAAATCTCATTATGATGATCAGATCTACCTTTCCTCAGCTTGGATCCATCTGATTTGCCCTGGATGATCTAGATCTGCTTAATTTCTGAATGGACGACTCACAGTTCTCCAGAGCTTGATCGCCTTGATCTGAACCTGATCTTGACCATTCTTGACATCGGTCCATGATCCTTTCATGCCTACAAAAATAGATCGACAATTAAGTTCAAAAAAATATTTCAAATATATAAAGATTTGCAATAAAATCCAAAATAGAACTAATCTATGGAACCGAGGGTAAATTCAAGGTTACGCATGTAAAATGTGGGTCAAACATGGATTTTAACATCTGAAATAATCAATAAAATAGCACTTATCATGTACCCCTACCCCATATATATAAATGGGGGAGAGACCTCTCTCTCTCATCTCCTGGTATATGGACTACTCAAGGAGGGACCTCTGCCTGCTACCACGCTCCGATTCACTAACCCATGAGTGCATGAGCGGAGCAGCACAGAGCACACTACCCAATACTCCGTCAACCACTAACCCATGAGTGGTCGTATGGGTAGGTCAGTGTGACTGTCGACCTGACTCACCCACAAAGAGGCCCCTAATCGACAGTGATGCACAGTGTACGATGATGCATGACACTGGTCAAACAGCATGCACTATCTAGTCCACCTATATCAACATGACATGCAAGGATCGTAGATAATGCACCATAACCTAAGTCCTAAAGGTATATGCATCACATGCCAGTATAGCATAAACAGTATTAGCAAGATAAATAGAAGAGTTATATCACAATCTATTACTCTATTGCTAAACAAAGCATATCAAGCATATATCTATGACTAATCTAACACTACAAGAATTTTTGGATTCAACAACACCCAATAGACAATGGTGTTTTGAAAAACCGTTGTCTTTTTTCATTTAACAACGTTTTTTTCAAAAATCGTTGATGTTGATAAATTTTTTACGAAAAAAGACAACGGTTTTTAAAAAACCGTTATCTTATGTATGTCAAAGACAATGGTTTTTTAAAAACTGATGTCTATTGGCTTGGTTACGACAACTGGTTTTAATTAACCGTTGTCTATTGTGTTGCTTACGTGGTAATGCATAACAGCGAGCGAGTGCGAAAACGAAAACGCCTGCCGTTTACATTGTAATGAGTAATATTTTAGCGTGCGACAACTGCAAACCCTAAGACACCTCAAATTTCCTTGCCATCTTTTCGTTCTTCTTCTTCTCCTCCTCCTCCTCCTCCTCTTCTTCTTCCTCCACTTCGCCATGATCGACTATAAAGCTTTCTCTTAACCCTACCCTTGCGCCTCCATCCCAGCGACCGGTGTCCGATATTTAGTCGGACCTTGGAAATCGTAACTTGCTTGAGGCATGGCATTAGTCGCGATCCAGAGCGCGACGCTAACTGTCTTGCTCCTCGCGGCGATGATGGTGTCGGTGCTCGTCCCTTGCTGCGCCAAGTTGCAGCTGTTCGAGCGCTCTCCCAAGCCCGACGGGTCGCTGAGTCTATTGGTCGTCGGAGATTAGGGAAGGAATGGGTTGTTCAATCAATCGGAAGTGGCGACTCAGGTAGACCTCTCTCCTTCGTTTCTCCTCTTCGATTTCTGCAAAAAGCATCGTTCTTTCAGCAAAAAGGATGCAACTTCTTTTCTATTTTATTTTTATTGTGAATAAATTGAGCATAGAGATCGTTTTTTTTAATGAATGTCGTTTCTCTCGGTATTCCAACTGGAAAATCTTGCAACTGTGTGATTGAGATGCTTCTGATCGGGGATCGTCTTTGATTGGTTCTTTTGGATGTTGGAACACACATCTTGTTCCAGCGCCCCTTTCATGTCTCAGATGAGAATATGCTCCTGATGCAGTTTTTAAGGATGAAAAAAAGAAAGCAAGAAAACTTTTCTTGGATCCCAAATAGAAAGAGAAGTTTGTATTGATTGCAAGAAGAAATACTGATTGCTAATAATATGCTAGATGGGGAGTATTGGAAGCAGCTGGATATTGATTGCAAGAAGAAATACTGATTTTGTATCTGAATTTGCTGTTTCAAAGGAATATGTAGAATCTAGCACTTTGTTGGATAGTTCAAATGAAGTTGAGAGGTCACTGGATGGTGGAAGCGATAGCGTCCATGGAGACTCTGGAGTTCTAGAAGAGAGTCAGGAGCTAGTCAAAGATCATACAGCATCAAATGTATCTTTTGAAAAGGTGACGACCAGTTTTGGTAAACCACAAGCATGTTACATAGTTAGAATTCCAAGATTTATTGACAATCAACTTTCGGTAAGCATACAAGCAGCACAGTCAGAAGTGAATAAGAGAACACAAAGAAGGGATTCTATAAAAGTTTCTATTGAGAGGCAGAAGGTATCAGCGGATTCTGATGATTCATTAGATTACTTTTCTATTTAGTTTTTTTATTGTTCTGTTTTATCCTCAGGTGACATGTAATGAATTCTGGAAGAAATTTGAAGATGAAAAAGCAGAAGACCGAGATGCAAGAGCTGTGGTTACTGCTAAACGCCTGCAGATGGACTCTCTCCAGTTAAGGATAAACAAGTTGAAAAATGCACATTCTATTGAGGAACTTGATTCCAGGGTGAGAGTTTCAGGTGATCTTGGTTGAGAGTGTTTCTCTTTTTGTTCATCTTCAGTTACATGTTTTCTTGGTCAGATAGAATCAATGGAATTTGAGCTTCAACATGTAACCATGCCATTGAAAGAAGAAAAGAAGTATATTCATGAGCTTAAACAGTTGAGACAACAGCGTGACCAACTCACTTCAAATACGTACTCAAGTACTGAAATCAATGAGGCATTTGACCAAAAGGAACATATTGATGAGCAATTTAATGTATTTTAGTTAAACTGTTGTAATCTTTTTAATGCTTTCCTTTCATGTTTATTTACAAACTAGTTTTTTGCCTGCAGTTTTTGAAGAAGGAACTAGATTCTCTTAGAACTGAGGTGCTGCGAACTGAAGCCAATGCAAACGCTGCAAGGAAGAAATATGATGAGGAACAGCAAATTTTGAGAGGTCTTCAACAACAATTCAGGGATGCTGATGTTCTTCGCCAGAAAGGATATGGGCATTGGCGAGAACTCAAAAATAAGTTAACTGAAAGGGTAAACTGTTCTCTGTTGTTTTATTGTAAATTAATTAATCCTGGATATTTCAAGACCGGATGCACTAATATGATCGGATTATTATTTATTTTTATATGTTAGTAGATAGATATCTTTTAAACACAAATATTGTAGAGTATACACTGATATGATCTGATACATTTTGACCAGCATAGTGGTTCTAAATGGCTGTATACATATGTATGTACCCTTGTGTTCCATGGAGCTCTTTCCAAGTAATTCTGCACTGGGATCCATAGGTTTCTTTTCCGTATATTTTCTATGTTGCTGGGCTACAACAAGGTACATTGGCATCTGTCCATATATTGGAACACTACATAAAAGTTCTTGTTACTTAAATCACACTTATGCACTTCCAATTCATTCTGCGATTGGTTGTTGAACCTTTATTATTCTTTAATATTTATCTTGACTAGTGCATTTATTTAATCATTCTTGTCTAATATTCTAACTGCAACTTCCATATCTTAGTGATTTTTAGAAAAAGCATTTTCATATCTGCGTGCTATAATTTAAACATTCATTTACTAGTCATCGTTTCTCTTCACTCTCTTTGATTGGCCATTTGGATCTGGCTATTTGTTCACTGTTTACTGCAGGGGCTGATTTGTCAGTTGTTCGAGCTTGGAACTTACGACCATCACTTATTTGGGAAGATGGCCAATGGATAGAATGGTCTCGTGCGAAAGAAAAGGTTGCTCTTGAAACGATTTTCTTTTAACCTTTATTCACTAGTAGAAAAATGCTTATTAACCACGGGCGTTCACCGTTGTTGTAGGTGAAAATCGCTGTTGTTAAAGGTCATGTTGTTAAAAGGGGTGGTCTACATTAACAGTTACAAACCGTTGTCATTTATAGTAAATAACAACAATGTAGCAATAAATTTTCACCGTTGTCTTTTAATGTGATCCACAACAGGTTAACAATAGTATTAAACCACTGTTTGTGTATGATTTAAACAATAGTTTAACAATAAATAAAAATCGTTATTTTTTGGTTGAGACAGCCAATAATTTACAACAAATACCATTTAAAAAATAAATTATTTAAATAATTAAACAATATTGAGCAAACAAACTTCAAACTATCATATATCAAAATATCATCAAATATCATATATCATACTGTGCAAATATCATACATCAAGATATCCCCAGTATTAATCCAAACTGAGATAACATCATCAAAATATCATATACATCAAGAATCAGAAACTGAGATAAACAAATAGATGAAGACAGCCGCACACCAGTAGCTTCATTCAAGTGCAGTTAACCAGATGAAGACAGTCGCACCCCTTAGCTTTGCACCATAAGCTGATTCCTTCCCTTAGATTGTCACAACAAATAGAAATATAAAATGAGCATTCACAACTAAAAATAATAGAACAAAAAATTCTAAAAGATAATTCTGCAACTTAACAGAAAGATACACACTATCATACAAATGCATTCAAGTTTTGTTAGTTTCATTGGCACGCCGAAAGTAGTGGAAGAACACTATCATACAAATGCATTCAAGCTTTAGGAAATAACCTCTGTAACTGCATGAACATATTAAGTTCGACAAAAAAAGGTGACACTGTCAACATCTAAGAAGGATATATTTAATAAACACCAATTATGCATGTATGCCTATGTTCTACATAAGCAACAAAACTCGATAAGTCAGCAGAAATCATAGATGTGAACGAAAGAATACAATATCCCTCCAGCACTAGCAGCCTTTGCTGGAGCAACCAATACTTTAGCTTTTCTTATAATATCAATTGCTTGAGGGGTATAGGGCATATTTGAACCTACTTTTTAAAATGGAGAATGCATTAATGATAGCAGAGAACAAATGGGTTACGCTATAGTTCCGCAAGTTGCACACCTTCTACAAGTACACGACATCCAGAATTTACCAAGGCAATGGCATCAGGTTGATCTATTTCATTTTGAGAGGCACAAGGGAAGGCAATATCACAGCATTCACTCCAAGGTTTTGCATCTTCAAAGTATTTTGCCCTTGGATTTGATTTCAAATACTCTCTATTAACAACAATAAATCAACACACTTATGGGAGAATGACATAAAATTATTAATAATTGAGTATTGGATTCAAATGCAGAACCTCAGACTTTTTTGTTGAAGCTTAATGTCTCGAATGAGTGATATTTTCATATAATCAAATCCATCTTCATCCAGTAAATAGCCCTTGGAATCTGCTATTTAATAAAATTGCTAAAAAAAACTAACACAAGGTATAAAGTTCCAAACCAGCTCCTAAATCTCTCACGGGAATATATGAATACATAAGCTGATGTCAACATATATACATAATAAAATTTGGTAAATCATCAAGTGTCACAAAAATAACCTTTAACATTGAGGACAAACCAATTCATAACGGACAAAATGAACTCAAACTTCACAACTCCTAATGTAACAGATGCCAAAGTTATCAATGACTCCAGCCACTTTATAAGTTTTTGAATTCTACAATAGTGAAAATTGAACATCAAAATTTGAGGTTTTCAGCATCTGTTTGTCTAACTTTATAAACTATGTAAGCAACTGTTTATTTAAAAATATGAAAGAAATATAACATTTGTGGTAAATTAAACTGATGGCTTCATTGCCTACATAGTAACCAAGATAACTCATTTTCTAAAATCAATCATGTGAGAGGGTAAAATCTGTTAAGTCAAAGCAAACAATATAGTCCAAGCTCAAGAGCTATATCTTCTTTAAGATTCAAACACAATTTAAAGGTACCTGAAACAGTGATTGGGATAGCACCACAACTATCAAGTTTCTCGAGAACATGCATTGCTATCTTCCCAGAACCACTAACTGCACATCTGATGACGAAAATCAGATATTTACTAAAAGATCAGAGTATAGAATTACAAAAATGCTATTTGGCTACTCAAAAGACGATATCTTCACAGAAAGAGTATCAGAGTATAGATATTGTTTTAACTTGAAATGAAGAGCGCTCAAAGAATAAAGGATTCCTTTTCCATCAACTATAAATCTAGTACAAACCTCAGCCACAAGGTTGTATCACAGATAGGATTCTATAACCTATTCACTGTTAACCCCTTATCATTCTCTCAACCAGACCTACCAGCTACATCATGTAGCTTGTCTAATTGTTTGCAAAATCGCAACCTGATTAGTGTGGTTATAGGATTTACATCCTTGGTCTCTAACAATAATGTTTCACGTTGAAAGCACTACGCAGAAAGTTCAAGGTGAAGTAGCACAAAGTTTAAGAAAAAAATAAAAAATGGTGTTAATCTATAGTGTTAGTGCAGTAGATGGAACTGAATCCATTATTCGGTGTTGTATCAACAACAAAGTAATTCCAGGAATAGTCCCTACCTAGCACATACAACAATCCTCTTGTAGAACCAGTTATCATATTATTATTTGAACTACTACTGTTAACAGTGGGAACATGTATTACTTTAAGCGAGATAAACTCGCTTAACCACACGTTTTAAGTGAATACATTGGGTTGCAGATTGTCCCCCTATTTCTTTATTGTTTTGTTATTGATCTCTCTTCTCCTATCTGCATCCTACTTGGCCATAAATTAGAGAAAGCTCATCGCAAATACTTTTAAATACAGTGGACAGGATTAAAAGCCAAATCCCTATCATTTACAATTAACCTTAGCCTAAAATGGACATGTGTGCACAAAAATATTGTCAGAATTTACCAAAATTCAAAGTATATATATTGCAACTAATTCCTTTGGAGGCAGATAATTTTACTTAATATCTACGAACTACATGTTACTCGGGTTCAGGTTCATAGTAACACTAAAAATAAGCAGAATTCCACGTGATGGAGTTCTTTTCCTACTGCATTGATATGGTATCAAATTAACACTTCTTTTCCTACTGCATTGATATGGTATCAAATTATGCACATATTCATTAAAAATTCAATAAAATACCAAATTTTGTTCCTGCAATGCATGAAAACAACCTCACTGCCTTCCAGGAGAAAGCATTATCATCTGCCATGTTTGACTTATTCAGATGCATTAGGAAGATATGACAAAACTGTATAGAATAACATGAACCATGATGCAATGCATTTTGCAGAATGGAACAGAAATGAGCAAGAAATTTCAATCCTCCAATATATTAGGACCGGATAGAATTGCTTTGCGACTGGACTAATTAAATTCCAAAGAACAAGAATCATGCGGAATGTCTTGACCTAACCAAACTGCTACTTGAGTCGACTAGAAGACAAAAATGAAATACTATATATGAATATCAGAAATGACCCTACGGAAACAGAGAAGAGTAAAGCAATGATTTACATTTGTTGGTCCAACACCTTCAAAGTGGCCACCTGTAAATTAGGAAACCAAAAGTTTAGATGGCATAAATGTAATGCGAGATTGAAGGAAAAGAAAATAATCTAATCTAACATGGTATGTAGAACTTATCTCAATTCAAAACTACATATAGAGAAAATTATATTAGTAATCCTTTTTAAAGTTCATTTTCTGAGAGATATACCTATAGAAAATTGACACTTCTAGATAAAACTCCATCTTGACTAAACCCATGCTCTATAAGCCTGACTACCTCCAGAGTCTACAATCAAGGATAGTGTAAATTGTCCATGCAAACTTGCATTAGTAATAAACATATGTAAATATTGTTCTTGATCAAACAAGTATCTTACCTCATCCTTTTCAATGGTGTGAGCAAGTGGAAGTATAACCTGATTGCTTGAAAAATCACTGCTATCCCCTCATACCAGGAACTGAGTTTGGGCTAGATCTCAATGATACAGTAGCATAAATCAATACCAAAGTTTGCCCATTCAGAAAAATGCTCCATCAAAAAGCAAACTAATAAAGATGGTGGAACATTCTACAACAAGGAAGCAAGGTATTTCAATCTTAAGAAACTGCCTCCTAAAAGCATTTAAGCCTCAAGTAAGACAAAAGGCTACCTCAATAACATTGAGGCTTTTGCACGTAGGATGCCACACCCAAGGGAAGAAAACCTTGTTGAATTAACAAGATAGAAAAATTAACACGTAGGATGCCAAATCCAAGGGAACTGCAAGACATATGTAGGGCAATGAATTAACAAGATACGAGAAAAGGATATATTTTTTTAACACATTTTCGTGATGAAATATAAATAAAGATCAACCAAACACATTTTCGTGAATGGAACACACAACTAATTCTAGAGTTAACACACAAAGATCAACCAATCAAGTACTTAAGCAACAATAACAAGACAAGAGTTTCTGGCTATAATCTGCAAGAATGCGCAGAAAAAGGAGTGAACGACCTTTTTGGATGAGGCTCCACTCTATTAGGGCATCCATGGAGCGCACGAGGGAGTAAGTGCCGGAGAAGGAGAAGATCGTGGCAGCTGTGTCCTGAAGCAGCTCTCGGGTGACCACTTGGACTCCAAGGCACAGGTTGTTAGGATCGATACTCCTTGCTAGAGGGGGGGGGGGGGTGAATAGCACTTCTTCATCGTTTTGATCTCTACAAAGTTGTTAGCGCAGCGGAAACAATAATAATAAACAATAAAAATAAAGAGACAATGTTAACAAATTGATTTTAATTGGTATCCACCCCGGTCGGGTGATGAATCCAACAATCCGTCGGTGGATCAAACCCCGGATAACCTCCGGCTAGAACTCGTCGCTCCTTGTGGGTGGAGAAACCTCGCCACAACGCCAAGGACACTTCCTGAGTATACAAGACTGCTAACTTGCCCTATCCAAGCAAGAATCGTCAAGAAACTCAGCCACCACAAAGTCCTCTTTAAATACGACTCGGGGCTGATTTCTCGCTACCAGTCGACTACCCCCAGGGCAGTCGACTGGTGCCAGCCAAATTCGACCGTTGACACTCCCAACGTTCGAATTTTCCAGTTCACCAGCCACCTACCAGTTGACTGCCCCCAGGCCAGAACTCTTCTGTGAGTTTTATCAGTCGACTGCCCCAAGGGCAGTCGACTGCCTTACTCACTTACCTAGGGTTTCCCTTCCCGAGTACATTTCCACAACGCTCGTACCCTCACGACTCGACTGACTCCTCCACAGCAGCCTCGACTGTTGCCTTCACGCCCTCTTCATCTTCGGCCCTCGTCTCTCGGATGCGCACGCAAGCCTCCAGCTTGCCTCCATGCCACCCTTTACGTATGCCTCGAAATCCGCGCCCATCAGCTCATCGTCCCTGCTCTCCATAGTCCCTCAGATGCGCACACCAGCCTCCAGCTAGCCTCCATGCCATCCTTCACCGTACTGAGGCCGTCCAGTCAAGTCCATATGCGTAACCTGTACAACCTACACACTCAACATACGCATATCAAATACAAGGGTAAACCTAACTTAAACCCTTTGCCCAAACATCAAAACCCATGGTCACTCCGGACCATCTTAGGGTCGATTGCTCTAACAATCTCCCCCTTTTTGATGTTTGGCAATCCGTTTAAGTTAGGAAAGCAAGATAGTAGTAAATAGCAAAAATCATGCTAAATGAATGCATATGCAATGCATAACTGGATCATATCCCAAGGCATCCCACACCTAACCCTCCAAGTTAGGAATTTTACACCTAACCCTCCAAACTAGGATTTTCACCACCTAACCCTCCAAGTTAGGATTTTCCCACACCTAGCCCTCCAAGCTAGGATTTTCACCACCTAACCCTCCAAGTTAGGATTTTCCACACCTAGCCCTCCGAGCTAGGACTTTTACCACCTAACCCTCCAAGTTAGGATTTTCCAACACCTAGCCCTCCAAGCTAGGACTTTTACCACCTAACCCTCCAAGTTAGGATTTTCCAACACCTATCCTCCAAGCTAGGACTTTTACCACCTAACCCTCCAAGTTAGGATTTTCTACCAAACCGGGCTTTTTAAAGCTTCTCCCAAGCTCCCCCTTACACTGGACTTACAAAGGCTTTTTAAGAACCTCTCCAAGCTTCCCCTTACGCCAAGAAGGGAGCAGCCATGCTCCCCCTCAAACTTAGCTCCCCCTAAACCTAGGGTTTCCTTCTAGCAAAGATATTGGTTTCCCACTTAAACACAATATTTCTTCCCCTTTGCCATACATCAAAAAGAACCAAATAATTACCCAATTATTGGTTCTTTAAATTCCCAATGACCCTAAACACAGTGTACTAGACCCCCATACACTTGTTCCTTGTCATTTGGACTCCAAACCAGCTGCTGATACCCAAATCAGCCTCTGGCAGTCGACTGCCCAAATGGGCAGTCGACTGATACTCTGATTTCAGTCTTTTCTGGTCATTTTCAGAAATGCGCCAGAAATTCCACAAATCTCCAAAAATTCTCAAATTTCGTGGAGAACTTTGTGGTACCCATACCTACTTGGGAAAATACATCTACCCATGTATCTATCACCATTCCCAAGTTTGACACAAAACCCAAAAATTTCAAAGTGAAAAACAAGGCAACGAAGAGGCAACCTCCCCCTTTACCCATGCCTTCTCCCAATTTTCATTTTTCCCAGGTCAAGTTCTACCCAACTTAACCTCCTAGACACCACGTTGAGTCATACACAACCCAACACCCGAGTTCTTCCCCCTTTGACACTCTTATAGCATTGCCCGAGGCAATCTTTCCCTAAGTGCCAAAAAGAACTCAACAAAAGTCTAAAAACTTTAAAGTTTGCAAGCACACTTGCTAGGATATACCCTATCCTAGAAAAATATGATATCATGAAAATATCAAGTATGCTTGACTTTTGGTACACATCTAAGTTTCTTAAGGATTTTGCATTAAGTATCAACTTTCAAATTCGTTTCTAATTCCATGTATTTGTCAAATCTACCCATCATAATTCGACACATGGAATTGTCCCCAATTTCCCTTTTTGACCTCTAAATCTTAGATACCTAGGGAAACTTATCTAACTTCCTTGATTTTCAAGATATCCAATAAGGCCTTATTAACTAATGAGATAACACTTCATTCAAGGCATATGAAATCATGATCAAGACTTTTAATCCACAATAATATCCTATAATCCAAATTTGCAATTTCTGATTAGTCAATTTTCCCCCTTTTTCATTTCATCCTATGGACCAGTCGACTGTCCCTGGGGCAGTCGACTCCCAAAACTCACAGAATGTTTCTGGGCTTGAGACCAGTCGACTGCCACCTGGGCAGTCACTAATACCTGAATTTCAGGTTTTTCAGCCCAGTTTCAGTAATGCCTAAATAATTCTACAAATCTTCAAAAATTATGAAATTTCGTGGGGAGATTTGTGAAGCCAATATCTACTTGCAAAAAATATGTTTCCAAATAAATGTACTCTAAATCCCAAGATTGGCACAAAATCCTACTTCTTCCAAAAAGTATCAAATGAGCTCATCCTAAAAGTTCTAATTCTCACTTCTCTTCAGTGTTTCTTCTTATCCTTAATCACAATTCATTTCTACCACTGAAATACATGGTATTCCACCATTAAACCTCAATT
Source organism: Boesenbergia rotunda (assembly GCA_024364735.1). Classification (NCBI taxonomy): domain Eukaryota; kingdom Viridiplantae; phylum Streptophyta; class Magnoliopsida; order Zingiberales; family Zingiberaceae; genus Boesenbergia; species Boesenbergia rotunda. The sequence continues at coordinate 251,200 of JAGFNQ010002237.1, read as the reverse complement.
TTGTGAATTATAGCTCTTTTTTCACCTTTTCTCCCTAAATTCTCCTTTTGATGTGTCAAAATCTAGGATTAAGACTTACCCAAATCTTCCAACCCTTTTTGGCACATTTCACCTAATTTCCTAAGGGAGAAACTTTTGAGATCCATCTACCATGGACGCCAAAGGCTTCTAGAGCTCCCCCTTGAGCTCTTAGCCTTAGCCACCTCCCTAGGTGAATCAATCCATACTAGGCCACATCGGCGTGCCACCGGTGACTCTTGGCCTTCAAAGTGAGCTTTCTTAACCTTTGACATCTTGTCCTTGGTTAAGTCACCCTTTCTACCTTTGGATGGCAACCCCTTGCTATCCTTGGACCTTCCTCCTTACTAAGATTGTATGCTTTCCCAGCATACTTCTTTCCATTGCCCTTGGAGGTCTTAGATCGGTATCCCAATCCCGACCTATCATAGTTGGGTTTTATACTACCCAACACCATGTCTAAGCCCTTAGATCCAATCGTGAATCTTTCTAGGGCTTTTTCTAATGTATCAAGCCTTGCCCTCAAGGCTTGATTTTCCCTCTCTAGACCTTTAACCTTGTAGTCCATATGCCCATTTTGGACATTCCTAGAACTACCCATTTTCTTAGGCATTTGTTTCCCTTCCTTAGGGTTAATACCTTTAGCCTTGGATACATAGGTCTTAGGCCTATCATGATGCATGCTTTTTCTAGAGTGGTGATCTACCTTGTTATCCTTATTCCTATCATTGTACTTAAATCCAAAGTTATGTACCATTAAGCAATTTTCATAATTTCTAGCATGCATGAATGAGTGATTTACATGATTTTTAGAATGCAAGGAAGAACTTGAAATTGAATTACATTTTGGCTTAAGGTTAGAAATTGCCTTCCTTCCCTTTGGTGTTCCTCCTTGATGTGGGTTCTTCTTTTCTTTCTTTCTTCCTTCTCCCATCTCCTCAAGTGCTCCATTTTCTTTAGCTCACTTTTTCTAGGACACTTGGTGTGAAAGTGCCCCATCTTTCCACATGTAAAGCATCTAATCTTCTTCCTCCGTTCTTGGGCTCCTCCATTTCTACAATTTATGTTAGATTCAAATCGAATGGACCCGGGTTTAGAAGTTACCTCTCTTTTACCTTTTGGGCACTTGTCCTTGTAGTGCCCCTTTTCATTACACCCAAAGCATGTAATGTGGTCCTTTCTCTTGGCTTTGGTGGAGGTAGATGTTAGATTGACCACTTCTTCAACTTTTGACGATGTGGAGGCTTCCTCTTGATCATGTGTAGATGAGGGTCTCTCCTCCCCTCAATCCTTGAGGTGGTGACCTCTTCTTCTTCTTCTCTTGAGGAGGTCGATGATCTTTCACTTAGCTCCTCCTCCTCACTTAAAGAAGTTGACACTTCTTCCTCCTCGTGAGCTATTGAGCCCATTTCCTTGGGCTCTTCCACCACTTGACCTTGTGTAGGGTTTTTATGAAATTCCACCAACTTGGTCCATAATTCGTGTGTATTCTTATAATTCCCTACAACACTCAAAATGTTGTTAGGCAAAAGATTTATTAATATACTCATTACCTTCTCATTTGCCTTTGATTGCCCTTGTTGTTCTTGAATCCAATATCTTGGGCGGAGCTTCTTCCCATGCTTGTCTCTTGAAATTTCAAATGGTTCTTCAAGCACCATCATGCACTCCCACTCCATCATCAGCCACGTCTCCATTCTTGACTTCCAACGCCCGAAGTCTTCATGGTCGTAGACCGTTGGAGTGTGTATGTCGTCCCCAAGTTTGTCTTCCATGATTCTTCACCTCTAGCGGTTGCTCCCTCAGCGGTTAGTCCGATCAAGAGCAGTCCTTCGCTCTGATACCAATTGTTAGGATCGATACTCCTTGCTAGAGGGGGGGTGAATAGCACTTCTTCGTCGTTTTGATCTCTACAAAGTTATTAGCGCAGCGGAAACAATAATAATAAACAATAAAAACAAAGAGACAATGCTAACAAACTGATTTTAGTTGGTATCCACCCCGGTCGGGTGACTAATCCAACAATCCGTCGGTGGATCAAATCCCGGATAACCTCCGGCTAGAACTCGTCGCTCCTTGTGGGTGGAGAAACCTCACCACAATGCCAAGGACACTTCCTGAGTATACAAGACTACTAACTTGCCCTATCCAAGCAAGTTTCGTCAAGAAACTTAGCCACAACGAAGTCCTCTTTAAATAAGACTCGGGGCTGATTTCTCGCTACCAGTCGACTGCCCCAGGGCAGTCGACTGTTTTGGGATCAGATGGCTAGAGAGGGGGGGGGGTGAATATAGCCAACCACTTCTTGCATGGAAACTTATTGCGATTTCTGCAACTTAAATATCAATAGCACAGCGGAAAGAGTAGAAAACAGATTATGCAAAAATGTAATGAAAGCGAAACAAACACAACCAGCAAGATCGCTAACAAGGAGGGTTTACAAGGGTCGGGGATAACTTACCCCTACTCCTTGGCGTGCCCTTAAGGTGGGCGATCCCTTGATCGTCGGCAGATCAAGCCCCGGTTATCACCGGATAAATCAACAACCTCCTTCTCGGTGGAGAAACCTCTCCACAGTGTGTTTCAAACAAAGATATAGGTTAAGTACAAAGAAACAACAAGAAGGATTTTACTCAAACACTTAGCAAGGTCACAAACACAGCAAGCTTCCCTGAGCTCCACCCAGTGGCGATCTCACGCAGAACCCTTCTCCGTGTCTTCCCACTATCGGCCTCCAAGCCTTTTATTTTCTCCTTCAAGCGCTCAAGTAAACGATGGTTGCTTCTCAATGTTTGCTCAAAAGTGATGAAGATCGCAAGAACACAGCAAGCATGTTGTGAAGAACTCAAGGCACGGCAAGAACAGTAGTTTGCAAGACTTGCTTCCACGAAGCCATCCACCGCCCTTTTGATTCTTCACATAGCGCCAGGTGACAACATCTCTGTAGCTCCCAGCTACTCATCTGCCAACGCCAGCCTCTACTGAGTTATTTCTGGACTCACTGAGCTCCCCTCAGTCAAGCTCCAGTCTGCAGCTCGCCGTTGCAACCTGAAATGGGAAAATGGACAAACCTGCTCCAAGGAAAGCCTCCATTGACCTCTCCTTAAGTGTTTGAATCCTCCCCTATCACCTGTAGCTTGATCAGAGTATTAGAGCAGCAAATCAAACAGCATATCAAATATCAGAGGAAAGTGGCAGCGAATCGGTTGTGTTCAGACGCGATCAGAGCGTCTGACAATGCAATTTGAATTAAAGTGATCGGTCACCGGACCGATCAGAGAGCCTCCTGATCGGTCACCAGACCGATCAGGCTGGTTCCAGACCGATCAGGCTCCGTCCTGATCGATCCCCAATGCTCAATCAGAAATCGCGATTTCTTTGAGATTCTCCTGGACCGATCACCAGACCGATCCCAGGTCGTGGATCGTTCACCGGACCGATCCACCCTTATATGGGGCGATTTCTGAGTTTCGCAGGCTAAGCCTTCTGATCGGTCAACTGACCGACCAGGGATCTTCCTGATCGGTCAGCAGTCCGATCAGGTCATCCCCAGACCGATCAGGCTTCGTCCTGATCGATCTTAGTGAGGAGCCCGCGAAGCTGGATCGTTCAACAGAACGATCTGCACAGTGATCCTGATCGGTCAGCAGACCGATCAGAGGCAGTTCAGCAAGGGAACTCAACCTCATTGCTCGCTTCCTGATCGGTCAGTAGACCGATCAGGAGCCAGTCAATGGGTGAAACGCATACTCCCTGATCGGTCACCAGATCGATCAGGAGCAGCACAGTAGGTTCCCAACCTCACTGTGTGCTCCCTGATCGGTCACCCGACCGATCAGTCATCGCTGGATCGGTCACCCGACCGATCCACGAAGGAGCAGCGTGCCAAAATCCCTGATCGGTCACCAGACCGATCCAGGGACTCAAACTCAGCCCTCCAAGCTAAGTTTTCATACACCTTAACCCTCCAAGCTAAGGATTTTCCATCTAACTCTCCTAGTTGGGAATTTGCACCTAACCCTCCAAGTTAGGACTTTTCACCTAGCCCTCCAAGCTAGGACTTTTCACCCAACCCTTCCGAGTTAGAACTTCATCCAACCTAGCCCTCCAAGCTAGGCACCTGACCCTCCAAGCCAGGACTTTTTCACCTAATTCTCCAGGATGGGAATTTGCACCTAACCCTCCAAGTTAGGACTTTTCACCTAGCCCTCCAAGCTAGGACTTTTCACCCAACCCTTCCGAATTAGGGCTTTTCCAACACCTAGCCCTCCAAGCCAGGATTTCTCACACCTAACCCTCCAGGTTAGGATTTTCCATATCATGCATAATCCTCGATCAAGACTTAATCATAATCATCATCATCATCAACCTAAACTAAAATCGTTGTCAACACCAAAACAACAATCAGGGCCAGACTGCATCAACAATCTCCCCCTTTTTGTTGTTTGACAACCCGATTTTAAGTTTAGGGATTCTCAATCAATTTTCCAACTTTAGAATCATAGGGGAATCCAGATCCTCCCCTACAACATGATCATTCTAAACTTAACCAATCCACACTCTCCCCCTTTGTCGAACACCGAAAAGGGGCAAGAGGGACTGTTAAGATTAAGCTAAACTCCCCCTCAACCCTAGAGGTATCCCAACTCATCAAAGATGTGATAGTTTATGGAATGATCATACGAACACATGTGAAAAAGTATAGCAAGACATAGCAATCACATGCATCATATGAGTATGAAGTATAAACTCATAAAGCATGCCGTAATATTCATCAGTATCAAGTAGGCATGGCATCGTAGGCATGACAATGGATCAAAAATGCAGATAAAACTCATGGCATCAACAATAGATATACTAAGAGTAGATAAGCATGGCAGGTAAAGTCAGACAACTCAAAGCATAAGAAATCCAGACAAGTAGCAAAATACATGTGACACAAGGTCACAACAATCAAGTCACAGGGCATACAGCCCAAACGTCATACAACATCGTCATCAGAATCATCAATATATATGATATCCCCGGGTGAAGGGCCACTGGGGGATGCACCATCAGGAAACGTATAATGATACCATTCTTCATACCATCTGTCCTGGAATGCGCTCATCTCAGAGACATCAGATGCTAGGGCATCAAACCGGCGATCAAAAGACTGGAACTCGGAGCTGACCTCCTGTCGCCAAAGCTCGGAGATGTGTAGCTCGCCTGCTAGCTTTTGCTCTATCTCCGCAACCTGCCAACTGAGGTCAGGAGCCCACTCATCATAATATGCAGTAATAACTGGCGTCCCCTGGTCATGAACTGCTTGCGATTGCTTCCCCACTCGGTGGCGACCCTTCCACCTCAGCCCCGCAGTCCTGAGAACAATGCCGAACTGAGCAAGCATACAACGATCCAGGCGCAGTCCTGTCGAATCATCGACACAACTTGGCCCTGTGAAACGTCGATGCCGACCGACTCTAGCCAGGCAGTGATGATATGGTCGAATGACATGTAAACTGACTGGGATAACGGCATACTGTGGACGAGGATAGAGAGATAGACTGACGCTACTGGGTCGAAATCCAACTGCTGATGCATCCCGTAGAGCATCAAGCAGTGAAATGGTTGAATCTCATCAAGGTGCTTCGAGGTAGTTGGAAGGAGACAGTTGGTGATGATTTTAAACAATACATAGTCAACCGGGGAAAGACGAAGAGCAGGGAAAGTGGGAAAGGCACGGGTGCACTCACCAGAACCCTCTGGCCTGGGATGGCCTAAAAAGTACTCGTAAATGGAATCGGGAGTTACTCCATCGAAGGGAACTGGAAGAGGATTAGGAGGAATAGGGTAGAGATAGAAATCATTGTTCGACCTGTGACACCCGAGAAAATTAGTGAATATAGATTGATTGAATTCAAGATCAATACCGGCAACACGGGTTCGCCATCCCATGCTCCACCCAGTGCCTGTTCCACATATCATGTTGTTATAGAATTCAGAGACCAAGTCAAGATTGATTGGTCTCTCAAGACAAAGAATAGATTGGAGATTATAGTGTGTGATAATTTGTTGGATGTTTGGGCAATGTTCATAGATGAAGGTATGGTCGATAGTTCGACATGACATTAACTTGAAGTTGTGCCATTGGAACTTGAAAGCAAGACCAGGACTCTGAAACCGAGTAAGTTGAGGGGTTGGAGGCCTTTGAGAGGATGTAGATAATGAAGAAGTTTTCTCTCTAGAACTTCCCTCCACGACCTCCTTTCCCTTAGACGACTTCCTAAGGAGGTTTGAATTGATCATGACACAGAATTCAAAGAGTGAATCACACATACAAGAGTTGATCATCATAGATAATATCCAATCAAAAGATAGACATGAAACAAGGAGAAATTTGATGAAAGGTGGGGTTAAGGCATACATAGGGGTCACGACACAACACCAAGAATAAGAACAACATTTGGTTAGCTTCACAAATATATATTCCAAGAACTGTTGTGAAAATAAAACTGAAATTAAAGCTTACTTAGGCGCCATTTAAGTTTGTTTGAAGGGATTGCAAGACTGAGAAAGAACTTGCGGTGGAGAAGGAGACTTCGAGCACACAAGAACTTGCAGTTAGGAGAAGACGCCCGTAGAAGCCTTCGCAAGAGCTCGCACGCGCGTGAAGAAGGGAGATGCAAGAACTCTCTCGCTCGCACAAGGTTGCGCAAAAGAGGGTGTTTCGGCGCTAGGGTTTGGGAAAACGAGGTTTTGGAGAGAGTTAATCGGTTGGTGGATCGGTCCACCAACCAAACTTTAATGCGTTTGAACGGATCACCGTTCGATCTGATTTTGTCCAGACCGATCAGGATACAGCCTGATCTAGCTCACTACACTTAGTCAGATTCCGGGAGATCACGGCTTGCCTCGCAGATCGGTCTGTGGACCGAACACCACAGGAAGGGGTCAGATCGGTCTAGGGACCGATCAGCCCTGCCTGATCGGTCCGGTGACCGATCAGGGTTCCTGATATGAACTGAAATGTTCAGTTTCAGAACCTCTTAATTTTTTAAACGAAATTTGATGGACTTTGTCGAACTTGGATATGATTCCATGACTAGAATTGATCCCTGAACAAGAATCAAAACGTCCTTATAGGTTTAACAAACACTTTGACCCATCTAAATGGAGTCAAACTCAAACAACAATCAATCAAGCAAATTCAACCAAGTTTTGATTCCAAATTCAAGTTTCCAATCAAGTTGCCTTGATTGGAATGTCCAAGTATGATCATGGAGCCATATACACATATGTTATGCAATGGTTTTCCTCATACTTGGTCACCACCGTGATTATTATCTCGTCAACTTAATTTCTCAAGTAATGCAATGACATTTTGAGAAATTGAGTTGAACCTAACATCTCACCCATATCTAGCAAACAAAAACATTTTGATAACCCTTATAGTTTGTGTGAGATGTTCCCAAAGTTACCCAATTGTTCCCTAACAATTTGAAATAATCATGGAGAGTTTTGAATGCAATTTGAACATCATGAAGCGCGACACATTCCCAATTCCCGTCTTAGAAAACTGAATTCATTTTCGGGAAGTGGTTTAGTGAAAATGTCAGCTAGGTTTGACTTTGACTCTACATGTGAGAGTATGATATTCCCCCTAGCTACATGATCCCTAATGAAGTGGTGTCTTACCTCAATATGTTTTGTCCTAGAATGATAGACTGGATTCTTGGTTAAGTTAATTGTGCTAATGTTATCACATAACACTTGCACACCCTTGTAACTCAAACCATAATCCTCTAAATATGGATCATCCACAACAGTTGTGATATACTCTCTCCCATGGCGATATATTCTGCCTCGGTAGTGGAAAGAGCAACACAATGTTGCTTCCGACTCGACCAACTTACTAAGGACGATCCTAAGAATTGGCAGGGGCCACTAGTGCTTTTCCGGTCCAACTTATATCCAGCGTAGTCGGAATCCGTGTAGCCAATCAAATCAAAAGATTCGGTACGGGGATACCAAAGACCTACACCAATTGTGCCCTTGAGATATCTCAAAATTCGCTTAACAGCAATTAGGTGAGATTCCTTGGCACATACTTGATACCTAGCGCACATACCCACAGCAAATAAGATATCCGGTCGACTAGCTGTGAGGTATAGCAAACTGCCTATCATGCTTCGATATTGAGTTAGATCAACGGGTTTACCACTCTCATCATTGTCTAATCTTGTGTTTGTAGCCATGGGAGTGGTTACCTCTTTCGAATCACTCATATTGAATTTTCGAAGCATTTCTTGTGTATACTTTGATACCATCGCGAGTTTGCTTGATTTCAAGTCCAAGGAAGAAAATCAACTCTCCCACTAGACTCATTTCAAACTCACTCTCCATGTGTCCGATAAATTCACGTAAATAGCCCTTGTTGTTTGAGCCACAAATTATGTCATCGACATATACTTGGGCTACAAATATATTGTCACCATCTCTTCGTAGAAATAGTGTAGGGTCTATTTGACCTCTAACGAACCCCTTTTCAATCAAGAATGTCGACAACCGCTCATACCAAGCCCGGGTGCTTGTTTAAGGCCATAGAGTGCCTTTTTGAGCTTGAACACGTGGTTCGGATATTCGGTACTCTCAAACCCCGGAGGTTGTTCGACATAGACCTCCTCCCTAATCAAACCATTTAGGAAGGCCGATTTGACATCCATTTGAAATAGTTTGAAGCCACGGTGTGCTGCAAATGCAAGCATCAATCGGATGGACTCTAATCGTGCCACGGGAGCATAAGACTCATCATAATCAGGCCTTCAACTTGACTGTAGCCCTTGGCTACCAAGCGTGCCTTGTTTCTAATGATTTCTCCCTTGTGGTTTAATTTGTTTTTGAAGACCCATTTGGTTCCAATAATGGTGGTCTTCTTAGGTCTAGGGACTAAGTCCCAGACTTGACTTCTCTCAAATTGACCTAGTTCATCTTGCATCGCAATAATCCAATCGGGATCATTTAATGCTTCATCAATTTTTCTAGGTTCAATTTCGGAAATTAGAGCAACTTCATTGGCCTCATTCCGGAAGAATGATCTAGTCCTAACCCTTTGATGGATGTCTCCAACGATTTGGTCTTGGGGATGACTAGAGGCTAATCTCGTTTGTCTTGGTGTTGGTGGTGCTTCTTGAATGGGTTCACTAGACACAAGTTCAGCCTCAGGATCCGGCTGATCAAGGGGTTGTCTAGGCTCACCGTCATCGGACTCATCACCATCAACAACACTTGGAATTTCATTCAAACTAAGTCTCCTTAGTTCGAGTTGAACTCCTTCTGCATTTTCTGATTGGTCAATTGATTTCGGAATCTCTTCAAAAACCACATCAGAAGACTCTTCAACTAATCTAGTTTTCTTGTTGTAAACTCGGTAGGCTTTACTAACGAGGGAGTACCCGACTAGTATCCCTTCATCAGTCTTTGCCGTGAACTTCCCAAGGTGATCCTTGGTGTTTAGGATGAACACCTTACAACCAAACACCCTAAGATGTTTAACCGTAGGTGGTTTCCCAAACCAAAGTTCATGGGGAGTCTTTCCTAAAAACCTATGGATGAGAACTCGATTTTGCACATAGCAAGCTGTATTTACAGCTTCAGCCCATAAGTAACTCGGGAGTGAGTACTCATTGAGCATGCTTCGTGCAGCCTCTTGAAGAACACGGTTCTTCCTCTCTACAACACCATTTTGTTGTGGTGTTCTAGGAGTAGAGAACTCATGTCTATAACCCTTATCTTGACAAAATTCTAGAAACCTTTGGTTTTGAAATTCACCTCCATGATCACTTCTAATTGTCTTAATTGCTAATAATTTTTCATTTTCAATTCTTCTACAAAAAGAAATGAAGATATCTAAGGTTTGGTCCTTATATTTCAAAAAGTAAGTCCATGTATATCTAGTGAAATCATCAATGATCACAAAGCAATATCTACTTCCATTTAATGATATGATGGTACTACAATCAAATAGATCCATGTGAAGTAAATCTAATGCATTGGAAGTACTTACAGTGCTTTTACCTTTATGTGCAGATTTTGTTTGCTTACCCATTTGACACGCATCACATAATTTATCTTTTCCATACTTGATGCTCGGTAAGCCTCGAACTAGTCCCTTGTTGGCCAACTTCCGGATGTTCTTCATGTTCACATGTGCTAGCCTCCGGTGCCAAAGTGTATACTCTTCTTCATTTGACATGAAACACTTAGCAAAAGCATTAGTAGCACTTTTAAGAGAAACTTGATAAATATTGTCTACTCTTGCTCCTATTAGTACCGTGTCCAAGGTGTCATTTTGTCTAACTAAACATTGACTTGGTTGGAAGTCAATTGTGTAACCTGTGTCACACAATTGATTGACACTTAGGAGATTAAACTTCATCCCCTTGACTAGAAGGACATTTGAGATTCTAAGACATTCGGATATTTGAATGTCTCCTATTCCTATAACCTTAAGACTACCATTGTTACCAAATGATACATTACCTCTACTCTTCTTGTGAAATGTGGTAAATAATGATCTATCCCCGGTCATATGTTTGGAGCATCCACTATCAACAAACCAAGTTGATAGATGCTCCCCCTCAATCATAACCTACACAATTCGAAAAATAGAAGTCTTAGGTACCCAAACCTTGGGACCTAAAACATCAACTAAACATGACTTAGGCACCCATGCCTTGACAACTTTCTTTTGAGTCTTGGGTGTCCTAGATTGTCTCATGTCAGTCCTAGACATGAGAGATACAAATGAGGGTTCCTTAGGGCGGTAACCAATACCGGCCCTATTGTAAACGGCTCTTTGGGCATTTAGAATCATATCTAGGGTCTTGGAGCTATTTGAGAATTTCCCAAGAATATTCTTGAGCTTCTCAACTTCACTCTTCAATGATTGGTTTTCCTCAACTAACAAGTCATCATGCAAATCACTGATTTCCTCAACCTTAGAGGATTTCAAGCTTACAATCTCATGTTTCAAAGATTTAATTTCATCTTCTAGTAATTCAACATGTAAATCATCAATGTTATCATCCCTAGAGGCTTTCAATTGATCAACTTCTAATTGCAATGCTTTAACTTTGTTTTTGGATTTCTTAAGCATACTAGTTAAACATGCAATTGCTCTATAACATTTTTCAAGCTTGAGAGAAGTTACCTCTTCATCATCCGAAGATGATGAAGCCGCGTTTGAGGAGCTCGAAGATTCATCACTGCTCTCCTCTCCAAGAGCCATGAGTGCAACTTGCCTTGTGCTCTTCTCCTCCTTCTCATCATCGGATGAACTAGTGGATGACTCATCCCAAGAAGCCTTCAAAGCTTTCTTCTTCTTCTTGGATTTCTCTTCTTTTCTTTTGGATTTTTCCTCCTTCTTCTTGAGTTTCGGACATTCACTCTTAAAGTGCCCCTTCCTACCACACTCAAAGCAAGAGACATTAGTCTTGTCAAGTTTGGATTCACTAGTGTTACCTCTACTCTTGAATCGTCGATCCCTTCGCATCATTCTTCGCACGAAGTTCACCATTTCAGATGAAGAGGAGCCACTGCCATCTTCCTCCTAGTTTGACTCGGATTCGGAAGAGGATGAAGATGATGAAAGATCCTTCTCCTTCTTCTTCTCCTTCTTCTTCTTATTGATCCGGTCCCCTGCAACTAAGGCAATCCCCTTCTCCTTGGAACCTTTGTTAGCCATCTCATGTAATTCCATCTCACAAAATAAATCATCTAATTTCACAATAGATAAATCCTTGGATACTTTGTAGGCATCCACCTTGGATGACCACAAAGCATTCCTTGGAAATGCTTTCAAGACATACCTCACAAGGTCGCGATTCTCGACCTTTTCATCAATTGAGTGGAGCCCATTGAGGACTTCCTTGAACCGGTTATGGAGCTCACTTACCGATTCATTCTCCTTCATGGAGAGATTTTGAAGTTGATTGAGGAACAAGTCCCTCTTTGCAATCCTCGAGTCTCGGGTGCCTTCATGGAGCTCAATGAGTTTGTTACACAAGTCCTTCGCACTTGTGAAAGGACCAACCTTGATGAGTTGGTCTTTGTTCATGCCACATTGTAGAGTGACAACCGCCTTCGCGTCGGCTTCACTCTTCCTTGTTTGTTCGGCAGTCCACCTCCATGACTCAAGTTCTTTGCCTTCATCATCCTTAGGAGGGGTGAATCCCTCCTTCACCGCGAACCAAGTATGGATGTCCATCTTCAAATAGTATTCCATCTTTGATCTCCAATATTGAAAGTTGGCACCATCAAAGAATGGAGGTCGGGTGGTGGAGAATCCTTCTCTCAATGCCATCTTGTTGACAACTCTCGGATATTAAGCCGTAAACAGAGCACCAAGCTCTGATACCACTTGTTGGGATCAGATGGCTAGAGAGGGGGGGGGTGAATATAGCCAACCACTTCTTGCTTGGAAACTTATTGCGATTTTTGCAACTTAAATATCAGTAGCACAGCGGAAAGAGTAGAAAACAGATTATGCAGAAAATGTAACGAAAGCGAAAAAACACAACTAGCAAGATCGCTAACAAGGAGGGTTTACAAGGTTCGGGGATAACTTACCCCTACTCCTTGGCGTGCCCTTAAGGTGGGCGATCCCTTGATCGTCGGCAGATCAAGCCCCGGTTATCACCGGATAAATCAGCAACCTCCTTCTCGGTGGAGAAACCTCTCCACAGTGTGTTTCAAACAAAGATATAGGTTAAGCACAAAGAAATAACAAGAAGGATCTTACTCAAACACTTAGCAAGGACACAAACACAGCAAGCTTCCCTGAGCTCCACCCAGTGGCGATCTCACGCAGAACCCTTCTCCGTGTCTTCCCACTGTCGGACTCCAAGCCTCTTGTTTTCTCCTTCAAGCGCTCAAGTAAATGATGGTTGCTTCTCAATTGCTTGCTCAAAAGTGATGAAGATCGCAAGAACACAGCAAGCAAGTTGTGGAGAACTCAAGGCACGGCAAGAACAGTAGTTTGCAAGACTTGCTTCCACGAAGCCATCCACCGCCCTTTTGATTCTTCACATAGCGCCAGGTGACAACATCTTGTAGCTCCCAGCTACTCATCTGCCAACGCCAGCCTCTACTGAGCTATTTCTGGACTCACTGAGCTCCCCTCAGTCTTCGCTCCCCTCAGTCTTCGCTCCAGTCTTCGCTCCAGTCTGCAGCTCGCCGTTGCAACCTGAGATGGGAAAATGGACAAACCTGCTCCAAGGAAAGCCTCCATTGACCTCTCCTTAAGTGTTTGAATCCTCCCCTGTCACCTGTAGCTTGATCAGAGTATTAGAGCAGCAAATCAAACAGCATATCAAATATCAGAGGAAAGTGGCAGCGAATCGATTGTGTTCAGACGCGATCAGAACGTCTGACAATGCAATTTGAATTAAAGTGATCGGTCACCGGACCAATCAGAGAGCCTCCTGATCGGTCACCAGACCGATCAGGCTGGTTCCAGACCGATCAGGCTCCGTCCTGATCGATCCCCAACGCTCAATCAGAAATCACGATTTCTTTGAGATTCTCCTGGACCGATCACCAGACCGATCTCAGGTCATGGATCATTCACCGGACCAATCCACCCTTATATGGGGCGATTTCTGAGTTTCGCAGGCTAAGCCTTCTGATCGGTCAACTGACCGACCAGGGATCTTCCTGATTGGTCAGCAGTCCGATCAGGTCATCCCCAGACCGATCAGGCTTCGTCCTGATCGATCTTAGTGAGGAGCCCGCGGAGCTGGATCGTTCAACAGAACGATCTGCACAGTGATCCTGATCGATCAGCAGACCGATCAGAGGCAGTTCAGCAAGGGAACTCAACCTCATTGCTCGCTTCCTGATCGGTCAGCAGACCGATCAGGAGCCAGTCAATGGGTGAAACGCATACTCCCTGATCGGTCACCAGATCGATCAGGAGCAGCACAGTAGGTTCCCAACCTCACTGTGTGCTCCCTGATCAGTCACCCGACCGATCAGTCATCGCTGGATCGGTCACCCGACCGATCCACGAAGGAGCAGCGTACCAAAATCCCTGATCGGTCACCAGACCGATCCAGGGACTCAAACTCAGCCCTCCAAGCTATGTTTTCATCCACCTTAGCCCTCCAAGCTAAGGATTTTCCATCTAACTCTCCTAGTTGGGAATTTGCACCTAACCCTCCAAGTTAGGACTTTTCACCTAGCCCTCCAAGCTAGGACTTTTCACCCAACCCTTCCGAGTTAGAACTTCATCCAACCTAGCCCTCTAAGCTAGGCACCTGACCCTCCAAGCCAGGACTTTTTCACCTAATTCTCCAGGATGGGAATTTGCACCTAACCCTCCAAGTTAGGACTTTTCACCTAGCCCTCCAAGCTAGGACTTTTCACCCAACCCTTCCGAATTAGGACTTTTCCAACACCTAACCCTCCAAGCCAGGATTTCTCACACCTAACCATCCAGGTTAGGATTTTCCATATCTTGCCTAATCCTCGATCAGGACTTAATCATAATCATCATCATCATCAACCTAAACTAAAATCGTTGTCAACACCAAAACAACAATCAGGGCCAGACTGCATCAACAGACTGGTGCCAGCCAAATTCGACCGTTGACACCCCCAACGTTTGAATTTGCCAGCTCACCAGCCACCTACCAGTCGACTGCCCTGGGGGTAGTCGACTGGCCCCAGGCCAGAACCTTTCTGTGAGTTTTATCAGTCGACTGCCCCAAGGGCAGTCGACTGCCTTACTCACTTACCTAGGGTTTTCCTTCCCGAGTACATTCCCACAGCACTCGTACCCTCACGACTCGACTGACTCCTCCACAGCAGCCTCGACTGTTGCCTTCGCGCCCTCTTCATCTTCGGCCCTCGTCCCTCGGATGCGCACGCAAGCCTCCAGCTTGCCTCCATGCCACCCTTCACGTATGCCTCAAAGTCCGTGCCCATCAGCTCATCGTCCCTGCTCTCCATGGTCCCTCAGATGCGCATGCCAGCCTCCAGCTAGCCTCCATGCCATCCTTTACCATACCAAGGCCGTCCAGTCAAGTCCATATGCGTAACCTGTACAACCTGCACACTCAACATACGCATATCAAATACAAGGGTAAACCTAACTTAAACCATTTGCCCAAACATCAAAACCCATGGTCACTCCGGACCATCTTAGGGCCGATTGCTCCAACACAGGTGAGAGGGGGAGGGGAGCGACGATGGGGAGGCAACGAAGGTGACGCTTCTAGGGAAAGGGGATGGACAAACGAAGTTGGAAAGGCAAGGTATTACAGATGGGTGAGGTCGAGACGGTGAGACGCTCATGAAGTGCTACGGCTTGGCGAGGCATAGAGGAGAAAGGGCTCGTGAAGTGCTGCAGGTGTGGGGGAAGTGTTGAGGAGGAAGGAAAGCTCATCTGCTTGGATTGAGCGAAAGGGAATCAAATCGCCGTCGGGCAGTGGCTTCACCTTCGGCTAGGTCACGCAAAGAAGAAAGAGTAAGGATCGAGTGGCTGCGAGCTTTGGTTGCGAGTGAGTGGAAATGAAAGGAGGGCTTTGGTTGCATGTGTTGCTAGAGCTCGGAGACGCGCTCCTGTGGCTTGCTCCATGTGCTCGAAGAGGGTGGCATCGGGCGGAGCTCAGTGACGTCGGGCGAGAAGGAGAAAATTAAAGAAGGGGGAAAAGAGGAGAGGTCGAGTTCGGCGGAGGGTTAGGGCACCGGGTTTATAAAATGTAAACTTTTCGTTTTCGCGCTCGCTGTTGTGTATTACCACATAAGCAACACAGATAGACAACGGTTATTTAAAACCCGTTATCGTAACCAACCAAATAGACATCAGTTTTTAGAAAACTGTTGTCTTTGACATACATAAGACAATGATTTTTTAACAACCATTGTCTTTTTTCGCAAAAAAATTTTCAACAACAACGGTTTTTGAAAAAACCATTGTTAAATAAAAAAAACAACGGGTTTTTTAAAAATCGTTGTCTATTGGGTGTTGTTGAATCCAAAATTTCTTGTAGTGATTATCAATACCTTCTCTTTGTTTTTTTCCCTTTTCCTTTTATTACACTGTCAGCTGCTAAGCATTTGCACTCCTTTAAGATTGTCTTTCTAGATTTTTTTTTTGTGTTTGAAATCTATTTTACTATTATCCTACAATAGGGTGATACACCCTATGAGAAACGTCAAAAGCTTTGGCGATTAGATAACAAAAGTAAAGAAGAAATAATTGGAGGATTGAATACTCACATAGATGCCTCAAGCAAGCAGGAAGAGACAAACCCACTTAATTTGTCAGCAGTATATCAATTAATAGGGAATATTTTTGAGATCCCATGTTATTTTCCATTGCTTTCAAATTGATATGTTTTCTGCTAAGTCAATGCTATTACTAAATATAGTTACTGGAGGGATTGCAAAGCTCTCTGCTTATATCCAAGATTCCTAGTTTGTCACATGATAAAGGCATCAAGAACTTGCATAAAGGCGGACCATCTTCTAGAGGTAACTTTATTCTTAAGAAAAAGATACATTTATCCTTATCCTATCCGACTTGCGAGTATTTAAATTCTCCAATTTTTTTCAGGTCGGAGTCAGATAAATCGCAGATAGCTTCCTTACTGATGCATTTCAGTTCACATAGAAATTTCCAGCGCCACTATGACATAATTAAATCTAGGATTCATGTACATAAATGCAGGATAAATTTAGTGAACTGAAGGACCAAATGAAGGCTGGATTACTTCTCAACACAAATGAGGTTTGCCCAAGACATTTTGTTCTACATGCTAAATGTTTCCTTTTTGCAATTCAAGTTATGTATACTGTGTTGGAACTTGGATGGCTAGAGGGGGGTGAATATAGCCAGACACTTAAAACTTAGCAGTTTTTGAACTTCTCTGCACTTCAGAGGTTAGGCAGCGGAAACAAAGAAAACAAACAGAAATGTGCAGAAATGAAGAGCAAATCAAAACACTAACAAGGATCGTTTACAAGGTTCGGGGATAACTTGTCCCTACTCCTTGGCGTGCCCTTAAGGTGGGCGATCCCTTGATCAACGGCAGATCAAGCCCCAGAAAATCCGAATAGAATGCAACCTCCTTCTCGGTGGAGTAACCTCACCACAGCGTTTCAAAATGAATAAAGTATTAAGTACAGGAAACACAAGAAGGAATCTTACTGAGCACTAAGAACCTCAAGAACACAAGTGAACTCCTCACCGAGCTCCACTCAGCGCAGATCTCACGCAAGAACTCCCTTCTTCGTGTCTTCTCGCTGATGGACTCGCCAAGCTTCTTGTTTCTCTTCCAAGTGCTCAAGTAATAGAAGGTTGCTTAAGATTCACAGTAGTTTGCTCAAGAGATGGATCAGAGTTGTCATAAGAGCATAAGTGTTGTAGCAAAAGCAGAGATCACGTCAAGTTCTCAGTTCTGTTGCAAGACTTCTTCGCCACCAAGCACTTAAGTCTCTACTTACTGATCGCCAGGTCACCGTCACCTCACTACAGCCCCCAGCTGCTCAACTGCAACTGCCCACCTACCACTGAGCTCTCCTGGACTCCCTGAGCTTCCCTCAGCCGAGCCCCAGTCAGCAGCTCCAACAGCGCCATCATCCGTTGCAACCTGAGATAGAAAACGGACAAACCTGCTCCAAGGAAAGACTCCCATTGACTCTCCTTGAGTGTTTGAATCCATTCCTGTCACCTGCACACTTAATCAGACTATTAGCATAGCAAATCAAGCAGAGGATCAAAACATCAGAACATATCAGTGGTGATCAGAAGTGTTCAGAGCGCGATCAGAACTCTGACAGCGCATTTTGAATTAAAATGATCGGTCACCGGACCGATCCAGGGATCGTGGATCGGTCACCGGACTGATCCATAGCTTTGCTGAGATTCCCAGCTTCCGCAGCCACAAGGGCCTGATCGGTCACCAGACCGATCAGGCTATGCCCTGATTGGTCACCAGACCGATCAGGAAGCTCTCCGACCGATCAGGCTCCAACCTGATCAGTTATAGTGAGAAGTCCGCGATGATTGATCGTTCACCAAAACGATCTGAATAGTATCTCTGATCTGTCACCAGACCGATCAGGAGCCAAGCAGTAAGGTTCCCAAAACCCACTGTATGCTCCCTGATCGGTCACCAGACCAATCAGGAGCCAAGCAGTAAGTGAACTGTCTGCTCCCTAATTGGTCACCAGACCGATCAGGAGCCGAGCAGTAAGGTTCCCAAACTCACTGTATGCTCCCTGATCGGTCACTAGACCGATCAGGAGTCGATCAGTAGCCCAACAAGGTCACTGTGTGCTCCCTGATCGGTCACCTGACCAATCAGTCATCGCTGGATCGGTCACCAGATCGATCCATGAGGGAACACCGTGCCAACTTCCTGATCGGACACCAGACCGATCCAGGCAAGGTCAAATCTCCTCTAAGTCACGAGAACAAGCCTCCAGCCCTTCTCTGACTCGTGCTTGGTCCCTCGGACCATGACTCCATGCCCAGTCTCACTCACCGGGACTTCAACCTAGCCCTCCAAGCTAGGACCTGGCCCTCCAATCCGGGATTTCATCCAACCTAGCCCTCCAGGCTAGGACCTGACCCTCCAAGTCAGGGTTTCATCAAACCTAGCCCTCCAGGCTAGGACCTGACCTGACCCTCCAAGCCAGGGTTTCATTAACCTAGCCCTCCAGGCTAGGACCTGACCCTCCAAGCCAGGACTTTTCACAGCTAACCCT
This sequence comes from Boesenbergia rotunda, assembly GCA_024364735.1. NCBI lineage: Eukaryota > Viridiplantae > Streptophyta > Magnoliopsida > Zingiberales > Zingiberaceae > Boesenbergia > Boesenbergia rotunda. The sequence goes on along the minus strand of JAGFNQ010002237.1, from coordinate 232,426 downwards.
CCAAGTTAGGACTTTTACACACCTAGCCCTCCAAGCTAGGACTTCTCACACCTAACCCTCCAGGTTAGGACTTTTCCACACCTAACCCTCCAAGCTAGGACTTTTCACACCTAACCCTCCAGGTTAGGACTTTTCCACACCTATCCCTCTAAGCTAGGACTTTTCACACCTAACCCTCCAGGTTAGGACTTTTCCACACCTAGCCCTCCAAGCTAGGACTTTTTCATTCATCCAAAGTCCAGCCCCCGACCAGGACTTAATCTCAATCATCCCATCAACCTAAACTAAAATCGATGTCAACACCAAAACAACAATCAGGGTCAGACTGCATCAACATACTGCATCTCATATGTTCCCTTAAATGCATTTTTTGGACTAGGCTAAGTTCCTACAACTTTAATCAAAATGCAAGTGTTTTGAAACTGTAATTTTTGACTCACTTGACAAGGGTAACCATGCCTGAGAAATAGTGAGATGCTTCTATTTTTTCTCCAGTTAATTTACAATTTCTAGTTATCAGTCTTTATATCATGGTTATCATACCACATGCTAAAAAAATAGGCATCACGTTTACACTTGGATGCTCCCATACCATGAGTGCACTGCTCATTCACTGAAATTTTGGAGAATCTACACATGTACTTCTTTTCCATTCTGCTATTTTGCTGAAGTTTCGAACCAACAAATTTTGGCTTGCTTTCACAAATTGCAGTTTCCAAGATTGTAGTTCTAATATGCTGACCTTCTCTTTTCTTACTGCAGAATTTGTATGTGAGTTTGATTAATTCAGAAGGAAGTACAGTCTCTCATCCAACAATTGTCAAAACTTTAATTGTACTTACTGTTGGTAACCATCAACCATGCACATGTTACTGAATAGACTTCTGCTCAACTACCCTTTGGTTTTTCCCGAATCTGAAATAAACTATAAACTCCTTATCAAGGAAACAAAGCTTCCATTAGTCATTCTTCAGCTACGCATAAGCACAATTTTTGCATCCATTTTTTTTGTGTGTTAATCTATTCCTCTTGTTTATTCATTATTTTGCATCATCGCCAGGTGATGGAGAAAGGAGGGCCAGCTTCATGGAGAGGAAGACAAGCACGGTGAAGAAAAGCAGGATAGGTATAAAGTGTTTGGAAACTTTGGATAAATAGAGCTGGATTTTAAAGTTTCTTTCTCAGATTTTTTTTTCTCTCTTGGTTTTCAGAGCGATTGTATAAGAACTCAAATCGAGTTTGGCGAGGAAGATTTGATGGTGACGCTGCTCAAGTTACAGATATGCAAGATTACAAGTAATCTATCAATTTTGGCCTTTTTGGGGGAACTTCAATGTGACTAGTGATTATAAATTTGGATGTAGGATTTTTGTATCGACGTGGAATGTAGGTGGAAAGTCCCTAACAAAAAAAATTGAATCATGAGGAATGGATCCATATATGATGTATGATATTTGATGATATTTTGATGTATGATAGTTTGAAGTGTGTTTGCTCAATATTGTTTAATTATTTAAATAATTTATTTTTTAAATGGTATTTGTTGTAAATTGTTGGATGCCTCAACCAAAAGACAATGATTTTTATTTGTTGTTAAACTATTGTTTAAATCACACACAAACAACTGTTTAATACTATTGTTAATCTGTTGTCGATCACATTAAAAGACAACGGTGAAAACTCATTGCTACACTGTTGTTATTGACTATAAACGACAACGGTTTGTAACTGTTGATGTTGAGCACCCCTTTTAACAACATGACCTTTAACAACAGTGTTTTTAGCCTACGACAACGGTGAACGCCGGTGGTTAATAAGTATTTTTCCACTAGTGTAAAAGAAAAGTCAGAGATACCAGCCTCCGATAAAGAAGTCTGAAAGCGAAGAGAACTCTCCATCCAAAATAATATCCGCGAGCGAAAGCCAAGTCAATCAATGTCCTGCACCAAACCTAATCCTCAAGAATCCGATTACAACATAACAGAACTCCAAACAAGCTTGTGATAAAAACAAAAACCACCATCAGATCAAATAACATCCAACTTTATTCCTCACGGCAGAGCACAGAAACTAGATCATTCACATCGGTATCAACTATCATCCAAGATCATGATAATAGAACTCAAACGGAAACAGCAAAAACAACCCTAGATCCAAATCCCATTCAAATCAAATCATCCCAAAACTCAAGATCAGCAATCCAAGGCACACACTGTTGGATCGGGTTGGTCCGGCTAGAGGGGGGTGAATAGACGGCTGGCTAATAAATAAAAGAATTGGAAGAACTCGTCTATTAAAAAAAACTTGGTTGCAACTTGGTCGTTGCTTCCAAGACGGTTAAAGCAAAAAACTCTCCTTGTGGCGAAGAAGCCTTACAACTGAAGCACACTAGACTTTAGAGAGAATTACAATTGAATTGAATGAATTGACTCTGAATCTCTAAGCCTATTTATAGGTTGAGTGATATGATCTTGACCGTTGATACAAGATTGAGTTTTATCTTGATCGTAGATCTAAGATTATCTCAATCAACTTTTAAACTCTAATTAAAGGAGATAACTTGATCGGCTCCTTTGAAATAGTCTTCAACGGCTCAAATGGTCTTCTCAACGGCTCCTTTGAAACGATTGCTTCAAGGCTGGTAAAGTGTGGATTGCTCCTTTAATCGTCTCCTTTAAAGCTTTAATTAAAAGCTTTTAATAAAAGCTTAATTCGCATGTAGATTGCATCCAAGTGTGATTTAAAAAAGCTTTAATTAAAAGCTTCAATAAAAGCTTAATTCTCTCAAGCTCGTCTTATTAAAAGCCATTTTAATAAAAGCTTTAATATAAAAGCTTTTATAAAAGACGTCGCGCTTGTCTTGATCTAAGTCAAAGTCAAAGGCAACTTGATTGTTCGTAAGTAGATCTTCTGGATGATTTCTGACCAATCGGAGTTAGGCTCACCCGAACCCGACTCCGACCTTTCGCCCCTCGAGCGTGCTTCCTTCCGGCTTCTCGTCCCTCGGACGTCGCGCGCGTCCTTTACGCTCCACCGACGTACTCTTCCACAACTTCCGCGTCCCTCGGATTGTACCGAGCCCGTCGGCTCACTTCCCGTGCAATCCTTCTCGTCCACTGCGTCTTACGCTCGACTTCCTCCGTACCTAAGTTCCTGCACACTTAGCAGAGGGATTAAAACCAACAGGACCTAACCTAACTTGGTTGATCACATCAAAACCAACCGGGACACCAACAATCTCCCCTTTTTGATGTGCATCAACCCAAGTTTAGTTAGGGATAAACAACAAACAATAAAAAATATTGTAATAGATTTAAACATGAAAAAAAAAATTGCAATCATGTACATAACCTCCCCCTGAACATAAACTATTCTCCCCCTTTGATCATAGCAAAAATGGGACAAAAAAATAGGGAAGGAAAAATATAAATTTCACTTAATTTTTTTTATTAAAAAATCCTAATAAATTCATGATAAGTATGCCAAGTACTAAAAATATAAAATTAATTTTCTCTAGTAAACTCTGATCGAAATAATTTCTTAAAAACATTAAACAAATGATAAAGGACATAAAGAAACAAAATATTAGTCAGTTTTGTTTTTCATAAATACAAGAAAATTAATTCAATATTGATTTTGGGACCCAAAATAAATTTTCATCTACGGGGTTAATCAAAAACTTTAGAGGAATATAATTTCTAGGAATTTTTCTAAGCTGGTCCCTATGATTTTTAATATACCAATTCAGATTTTCAGGATAAAAATTCTTTTTAATTCTTAAACATGCAATATCATTTTCTAATTTCTCCAATAAATTCTTCAAATTTTCATTTTCTATTTTCAGTTGGTCGGATAGAACAGATGAGCATATAGTGCCAAATTTTTCTTTTAACTCAGAGTTTTCTATCTCCAATTTATTCATTGACTTAAGCATGGATTTTATTACCGAGTAGATTCGAGCAGGTGGAAGTAGACATACCTCACTTACCGGGTCGGTTTCGAAGTTAGGATCTTCCTCTTCATTGCTGCTTTCTCCCGAGGTGCTTTCTTCATCTTCGTCTTGGTGGCTTGCCATCAATGCAAGTCCGACAAACTCTTCGGCTTCCGATTCATCTGACGAGGTCTCGTCCCAGGTGGCTTTTAGTGCCTTTTTCTTCTTTGGCTGGTTCTTGAGTTTAGGGCACTGATCTTTAAGGTGTCCCTCCTCATTGCAGTTGTAGCATCGGACCGTTCGTTTTTTCTTTCTCTGCACCTTTTTTGAGCGGTTAGTATTAATGTATTTACATAATTTTCTTACCGCTAGTGTTGTTTCTTCATCATCTGCTGAAGATTCTTCGTCGAGTTGGATCTTCCTTGTTTTTAGCGCAATATTGTCAGCTTTCCTGTTCTTTTCTACAAAGCGTGATTCGTGAAGTTTTAAAGTAGAAAACAACTCTTCTAAAGTACTTATTTCTAGATTTTTTGAAATATAATATGCATCAATTACCGAGGTCCATTCCGGGGTTCTCGGAAACGCGTTTAGAGCGTACCTTTGAGCATCGCGGTTAGTTACCTTTTCTCCGAGATTTTCGAGGCTTGTGATTAGTTCTTTTACCTTTGCATGTAATCTCGCAACAGATTCTCCGTCTTCCATCCGTAGATTGGTCAGTCGGCTTCGAAGAACATCTCGTCGCGCAAGTTTTGCTTCCGAGGTTCCTTCATGGAGTTCTAAGAACATTTCCCAAAGTTCCTTCGCCGATTCGTACTTACCGATCCGGTTCACATCTTGCTCTGGGAGGACGGTCAGCAGATGAAATTCTGCCTTTCCATTTGCTACAGCATCAATTTGTTCCTTCTTGTTCCAAAAATCAGGATCCTTGATCTTTCCTTCATTGTCTTTGGGAGCTGCATAGCCATTTTTCATAATAATTAATAATTCATAATCTGTAGTAAAAATACTTGCATCTTCCGTTTCCATGCCGCGAACTCCCCCTCAAATTTAGGCGGGTATATTGCTGGTCCAACCATCTTAGAATTTGCTGCAGTTGGCGGTTAGTCCTTCTGCGGCGGCCTGGCTTTGATACCACTTGTTGGATCGGGTTGGTCCGGCTAGAGGGGGGTGAATAGACGGTTGGCTAATAAATAAAAGAATTGGAAGAACTCGTCTATTAAAAAAAACTTGGTTGCAACTTGGTCGTTGCTTCCAAGACAGTTAAAGCAAAAAACTCTCCTTGTGGCGGAGAAGCCTTACAACTGAAGCACACTAGACTTTAGAGAGAATTACAATTGAATTGAATGAATTGACTCTGAATCTCTAAGCCTATTTATAGGTTGAGTGATATGATCTTGACCGTTGATACACACACTTGATGATAGAACTACCAATACAACAAAACATGCATTAATCTAACAAGATCAACCTAGCTTCAAATTCTAAAATCGATCCATTCCAAGTAGATTCCAAATCCTTACCTGAGTCGACGCCAGTGACAACCTCAGCTCGAATCTGACAGACGACCCCAGATCAGTGATCAGACGCAAGGATCTCCTTCCCCCAACAATCCCTCAGGAACCGTCAAACCTCTTCCCGTGTAGAAAGCAGATCACGCATAGAAAATCAACCCAGGGTTAGATTCGGCAATGGCATCACCAAGAAGAACAAAAGCAGGGAGAGATCCAAACCTACGAGACAATCGTTAGAATGCCACGGACTTACCAAAAAGGAACAATGGTCGGAGGCTTGTCTATGTCGGATGATCGACTATGAAGTCTCGCCGACGATCCGAGAGAGAGACGCAAGGAAGACGATCGTCAGTTAGACGATCTTCGTGAGAAGATGCCGGCTTGTGGGTCTTAAGAAACATTGTTCACCGAAGGGGCGGGAGACGAGAGGTCGCCGACTTTGGCTCTCGGTCGGGAGGAGGGATTCAAGATTGGGTTTGGTGGCATGGCTACGCGAAGAGGAGTGGGGAGAAGCAGATCGAGAGAGAGTGGAAGGAGAAGAAACAACCGATTGGTTGCGCTAGCCCTCGCGAAGGAAGAGGAAGGGAAGAGGAACAATCGGGTTCTGCGAAGAGAGATAAACCGGTATAATATATTATTGAACTTTTTCATTTAACTCCTCCATATTCTGATTTTCTCACAGCAGCCCTCTAGTTCTGGAAATTTTACATATTAGCCCCCCAAAATTTACTGTATTCTGAAAATAGCTTTTGTATTCGTTCAATTCATTATCTTCATTCCAATATAGCATGTAGTTATTTAAACAACAATCAATCTTTTCTACAGGCAAACCTAAACATCTAACCAATTTCTTTGTATTGTAGAAGCTATCAGTCACTATGTTATCAGCAGGGAGTAACTTTGACATTAATTGACATATTTTATCATAACATCTTTCTGAAAAATGATGTTCTGCTTTCATATTTAACAACCTTGCAGTAGCTGATAACTGAGAATAGCCAGAAGGAATGTCTTCTCATAATTATCTTTCACTAGACTTTAACATTTCATATAATTGTTGATATTCAGGTGCAGGTATTTTATCTATGTTAGAATAATCAGCTGCATTAATCGCATCTTGAACCATTGATTGCATTGCAATATCATTAGTTGATGGTTCGAGGGACGCAACAAAAGTATCAGATGACGAACCAATAGAAGGGTCAATTGATTCATATACATAAGGTTCTCCATAACAGTACCAATTATAGTAATTTGGCACAAACTCATTTCTACAAATATGTACTCTGACCGTATCCTCATCACGGTAGTTTATATTTCTGCATTTTCTATGATTGCACGGACACTTTAACTTATCACCATCCATACATTCTGGATGACTCTTAGTAAAATTCATAAATTGTTCAAGATCAATAATAAAATCATCTCTGATAAATCTATTTTCTAATCGGTTGTACATCCTGTTGGATCTTAGATGGCTAGAGAGGGGGGAGTGAATAGCCAGACACTCAAATTTCTTGCTTCTTTGAAATCTTTCTTTCTGCGATTAGATTAGCAGCAGAAACAAAACAGCAAAAAGAAAAATAGAGAAGGAAGAACAAACCAAACAGACGCTAACACAGCGATGTACAAAGTTCGGGAATAACTTTCCCCAACTCCTTGGCGTGCCTGTGAGGTGGGCGATCCCTTGATCATCGGCAGATCAAGCCCCGGAACTCTGGATAGAATAGAACCTCCTTCTCAGTGGAGAAACCTCTCCACAAGCAGTCTCAAGAAGATAACAGTTAAGCGCACAGAAGACTCGAGAGGAAGCTCTCAAACAACAGATACAGTAGGAAGCTTCATGGAGGAAGGAGCACAACACAACAATCACACAGCCAAAAACCTAGCCGAAACCCTTCACTTGTTTTTCTATTTCTTTCTTGTTGTGTCTGCATCGCCAGCCTCTCCCTCTTAAACTTCCTTCTCCTCATCGCTTGGCTTTGTCAGCACTCACTGAGCCACAGCCTAACCCACTGACCTTCACAGCACTCAGTCCACTGAAGACCTCTTCAGCTGAGCCTCGGTCAGTCGCCAGCCGCGCTAGAAGCCGTTGAAACCTACGAAGGGAAAACGGACAAACCTGACCGAAGCGAAAGTCTCCAGTTGACCCTCCTTCTTGGTTTGAGTCATCCCTGTCTCACATGTAAACTCATCAGAAGCTTAGCACAGCAAATCACAAAGAAATCAGCAGAGCAACAGAAGTGATCAGAGTGATTCAGAGTGATCTGACAACATTTTCAAATTAAAGTTCAGACCCTGACCGATCAGTGAGGATCATGATCGATCAGGCTCCTGCTTGATCGATCCAGTGGCTCTGTGATTGGTCACACTCACCGATCAATGATCAAGGATCGGTCACACTGACCGATCCACAACCTTACTGGAATTCCCTCCAGCTCCCACCAGCCAAAGGCCCTGATCGGTCACCTGACCGATCAGGTTGTGCCCTGATCGGTCACAGTGACCGACAGGTTGTGCTTGATCGGTCACAGTGACCGATCAGGTCACTCCCTGACCGATCAGGAGCCTTCCTGATCGGTCAGAGAGAGAGGACAGCGATCCTTGATCGGTCAGACAGACCGATCAGGTTGCTTACACCAAGTGCATTGATCCCTCTCTGATCGTTCACCAGAACATCAGGAGCCAAACAGAAACCTTCTGTTCTCTTTCTGATCGTTCACCAGAACGATCAGACGCCCTGGATCGGTCACCATACCGATCTGTTCACAAGGGAACTCGTGCCAACTCTTGATTGGACTCCAGACCGATCAGGTCACTTGGCTGACTCATGCTCAGTCACTTAGCTTCACTCGCTAGGACCCGACTTCACTCATCGGGGTTTCCATCACCTGGCTTCACTCACCAGGACCCGGCTTCACTCACCGGGGTTTCCGTCGCCCGACTTCACTCACCGGGATTTCCATCACCCGGCTTCACTCACCGGGGTTTCCGGGACCCGGCTTCACTCACCGGGACCCAACTTCACTCACTGGGATTTCATCACCCGGCTTCACTCACCGGGACCCGGCTTCACTCACCGGGGTTTCAATCACCTGGCTTCACTCACCGAGACCCGGCTTCACTCACCAGAATTTCATGCCCAGTCCCCGACCAAACTTAAGCCGAATTTACTCAACCAAACTTAAATCGGTTTCAACACCAAAACAACAGTCGAGTCAAACTGCATCAACACATCCAAGCCTTGTTCATATACATAGTTGCCTAATCAGAATAAAATTAAAATAAATTCATTAAGATATACCTAAATTATTCTAATGAAAGCAAATATCATGGTGTTCAGTAAGATATAGCTAAATTATTAATTCTAAATGCTATCTCTTTTAATAAGTTCTAAAATAACATGCTAAATTAACAAGTACGATTAAAAAACTAATATAACTAAAGATACCTCATTATTAAAGACTAAAATAACAAGTAATTGTTAATTTAATAAAATTCTAACGTAACAAAAAATATAAGAACAAATTATACCTGAAGATTAGATGAAAATCGAAGAAGACCAACAAAAACAATAACCTAAAAAAAATAAATTATAGTTAAAATCATTGTTGAATCTTGATCGTGCCAATTAACTTGAACTAAGACTCGTAAACGAGAGCTTCCGACGCACACCCGCATACCCTAGCCAGGGCGTGCGGCTTAACTAGTGTTGTTTGACTAAACCAAATTTGCATTTTAAAATCTATCAATTCTGGAAATTATCTAGTTTCCTCAAATGTTGTGAATTGATTTTATGCAACTGATTATGGTTGTAGATTTATTTTGTGAACTTATGTTAATCTTTTGATCATGAACCGCAAATTTTGATTGTTAAGCCCATTGGCCTTGCAATATCACCCAACAGTTAATTCATTTCCAGAACAAAGAAGAAAACCCCAAGAGAAGTTTTGGGAAATAGAAGAAAATGAAAAGAAAAGAAAAATACAAATTCAGCCTCTACACTTTTCTAATGATTATTTAGGTGAGGCGCCACACATTTTGATGCCTTAATGCAACACGTCATGTTTACCGTTGATGAAGTGAACCTCAACTCATGTTAAAGTTTAACTATTTGTACTTCCATTCATTTAAATTTTATGTGTTTATTTAGTCCTGTTCAAGCATGATTTTAAAAGGGACGGCTTGGATTATCTTTTCTGGATTGTATTTTTTTATATATTTTATTCTTATTTTGTGTATGATTATTATTGTATGATTTTAATTATAGTACTTATGATATCATTGTTTTAATCTAGAGTTATCCGGCTGACCAGCCGAAGTTGAATTGAAGATTAAATTGTGAAATAGTTTAAACAATTTAAGAAAGATAAATCAATTTTCAAGTTTAAGATGTATTTACAGCTCTGGCCGGCTGCCAGCGCGGGTCGGGCGCGGCCAGCTCTGGCTGGCTTAGCACGGGCGCGGCCAACTTTGGCCGACACGCGGCCAGATCTGGCCGGCAACGCCCGCCCGCGCTGGTCGGAGAACGACACTTACCGGAGAAAGGAGAAAAAAAATTACGAGACTTATCGGAAAACGAGCAGCCGTGAGCGAGGGAGGAGGAGACCGGAGGTGGCTTCGGTGCAGATCGCAAACGGATGGAGCGAGGGAAAGGGGAAAGGGAAAGTCGACTGCCCTAATATTACAATTTTCCGATGGAATTTTATTTCCGTCGAAAATTTCTGACGGAAATAAAATTTTGTCGAGAAAAATTCATCCCATGTGAAACTTCCTGACGGAATTCTATTTCTGTCTGAAATTTCCGACGGAAATAGAATTCCGTCAGAAATTTTCGACAGGATATATTTCCGTCGAAAATTCCATCGGTAAAATATGTTTTTCTTGTAGTGATAAGGTAGTCACTAGTCATGTAGAGGTTTTTCACAAATTGCTGTCCATAACTCGAATGGAAGTGACGGTCATGATCAAGTTTGATCGGAAATCTTCTCTAGAAAATCACGGATGAAATGGCAAAAATTGAAGGAGAATAGCTCACACACAACCTACAAATTAGGATTTGTTTTTCATAATTTCTTGATCAAATATTCCGATTCAAGCACAAATGGAAGCTATAGGACTTGGATTGGGTTGAGTTAGGACCCGAAATCATTTTCTGATAATTTTCTGGTGGCAATCGGTTGGAAACTGAAGGGAGAGAAGGCTGACAGGAATGACCAATAAATTTATTATTGAACTAAAAAAATTAAATATAACGTTATTAATTTTTTTAAAGAATATTAGGTGAGCCATCCAAATCCAAGAGTGGCTCCACCCCTGGCGCCGTCTACAACTGCTCCGCAGGTTAATTGGAATCGCGTTCCAATTCCAAGTCAACTCAGTCTTTTTTTATTTTTCTGAAAAAAATAAAAACACCACGTCAACGCAGTCAACAGAATCTCTCCTTATATTCTCTCGCTCATTCCTTCCATTTTCCACCCACTTAACCTCCTCCCCCTCCTCCACCATGGGCGGCGGCTACTACCGCAATGATGGCTGCTGGGGCAACCTCCGCCACAAATTGTACTCCATCCTCTGCTGCCGCTGCGACGACGACGAGGACTGCTGCGACTGGTGCGAGGAGCGCCACCCCAGGCTGCTCATCGCGGCTAGGATCATCGGCGGCATCCTCATCCTGGTCGGCCTCACTATCCTCATCGTCTGGCTGGCGCTGCGCCCCACCAAACCCACCTTCTACCTCCACGACGCCACCGTCAACCTCTCCCTCTCCGACAACCTCCTCTCCACCGTCGCGCAGGCCACCGTCGCATCCCATAACTCTAACGGCCGGATCGGCGTCTACTACGACCGCCTCGACGTCTTCGCCTCCTACCAGGTCCCCCTGCGAAATCCCCGCTTGATGGTTAACATTTAATTAAGCAAACTTGCTTTTCAATTCCAGGATCAACAAACTACGGCGGCCATCACCATCCCGCCCTTCTACCAAGGCCACGAAGACAACAACGTCTGGTCTCCGTACCTCGTCGGCACCTCAGTGCCGGTGGCGCCGTACCTCTGCAGCGCCCTGCAGCAGGACGAGGCCGCCGGCTTCCTCCTGCTCTACGTCAAGATGGACGGCCACATTCGGTGGAGGGTCGGGTCCTGGACCTCCGGCACTTACCGCCTCGAGGTCTCCTGCCCTGCCTTCTTCTCCTTCAACAACTCCTCCGGCGGCGTCCCCGCTCTCCACTTCCTCCAGGCCACTTCTTGCAGCGCAAGTGTTTGATGGGTGAATTAATGCCAATCCCGGTGCAATTTAATATCTTCAGTGAAAATTAGATTAATTAAAACGTTAAAAAGGAAGTTTATTTTCTTATAATTCGTGTAAGTTTTGATATATATAGTAAATGGAATTACATTGTCATGGTTCTTCTCTACGTAAATTTATAAGTTATTGAAGGGCATCTGTCACTTGGCCATAAAAGGTGGAACCGTCATCTTAGCGGCCCTGGTCCCGGCCCCATGGCCCCCTGGTCCCGATCTCATAGATTTCCAAAGGGAGACAAACCACGATTATCACTGGTGTGGTGAGATGTCTGGGGTCGAGGGAATTAATGCCAGCAGATCAGAATTTTATCCCCGTGCATAACTGACGACCATCGAACCTGTGACCTCGACCAAATCGGCCAGGAAATGGGCATCTGTCACTTGGGCATCACATGGTTATCGAGGAGTAATCGGTTGACCATTTAATTTACTTTGCATGGACATCGAATTCACCTTCTTCACATGATTTATTCTCGATATAAGATAGAACAAGCGAAGCTTTGAGGTTTCAATTTGGTCTACCAGTTAAAAGATATGTTCGTGAATAGTCTATAGATCCATCTCACACATTTTGTATTGGCCTTGACTTGTATAAACCGTTCATATGTTCAGGGAAACTATGTTGACCTTGACTTGAGATGGCAAATACGAAGTTGACAGGAAGGCCACCACTTGAATTAACCACACATAATAATTATCGTTAACATTAAATCTCATGAAGTGATCTAATATATGTGTATTAACAGGAGTTTAGACTATTGGATATAAATTCAGTATGTAGATCTAATAATATAGTTTATTAATTAATGATCCTGTTAACATAGTGAATGATCATGTAAAATAGGCCAAAGTACTTAAGGAGGAAGTCTACCTTCATTTTGGGCATTTTAAGGATTGGATTGACTCTTCTTGTTAAATATAGAAAAATCTGAGGACTTAAACGCATAAAAATAGAAATATAGGGGCGGTATTGCAATAACTACAAGTGGAGGGTTTATTTGCAAAATATGTCGTCACTCACGCCACAACCCATCTTCTCTTCGCCAAAATCGCAGTCTTGAGGTTCCCCTCCTCGCGCGAGCAAGCCGACAACGACACTTTCCCCGATCTACGCTGCCGTTCATCTTCGATGGAGCACTGATTTCTTCTCCTCTCCTACGGGCGTCGATCCTCCTCCCATCTCGTACTCATCTTGTTCTTCCTCCCTGTGCATATGAGATGCCACCGTAGCGCCATCTGCCCACACTACCCTTCACCACGGCGTGCCATCTCAGGTGAGATTCTGTAGGTTAGGTTTTCAAATAGATAAGTTTTTAGTATGTAGATCTTAGATTTGTGGGTTATTGTATCGATCGTGTTGGGATTGATCATGTGTTTCGATTCTTTGATATTGTTGTATTCTCCACTTTGAGATGCTCTTTTGATTTTGTTCCCAAACTGGTCACGATGATGCTAGGTCTAAAATCATGTATATCAATCAGATCTCTACTTATCAAGGGATCCATTAATGGATGATGGTCACTTGACCATCTCTGTTGCTACTGCCGATGAATCATTGATTCGTTCGGTCAATTTGTTCTGGCACTTGCTATTTCAATATGCACGGTAGATAGATTACTAATCATGGATCTGGTTTCAAGGTAAGGGTTATACCTATTAAGATTAGTATGGGTGAATTTGTGATGTTTAATCCCTTGGAGTTTGAATGAGTTGTCGTGGGCTATAAACTGATGTTGGAGGGATTTGGTGGAGGGATATTGTGGTGGATGAGTTGGTAGGTTAGTTCTTGTGAGGTTATGATCTATTGGCATGTGATACTCTTTTGGTTTAGTTTTGAACGGGGGTTGTATTGTGTGTGTAGTTCAATTCCCCTGAGTTGGTGATGTATTGCTGTGAGCTACCCTTTGGGATAAATGTGGCATGGTTTATATGGGTTTTGATCCTTGTTTAGTAAGCGTATGATGTAATCATCTAATGGAACCTAATCTCTGTAGTTTGGGATTAACGGGGGATTAAGCATTAATTAGGGTTAGTAATGAACTACCCTTAGAACAAACCTATTTATGTTTGGAATTAGTTTAGTCGTGTCATTTGTTTAAGGTAGCTAAGCTGTGTCTATTGATATAGGACATTAATTGTCTTGTGTTGGGGATCGTGCAGTCGGCAAAAGGGGGTGAATTGCTCCTGAAAATAAAAATAATCTTTTGTTCGTCTTAAATAAAGATAGAAGTTAATACCACACAAATAACATAAATAGATTAATAAAACAAATAAAAAAGAAACGAGGTACAAACCTTTTACTTGGTTTGCAACCAGGAAAGTTGCTAATCCAAGGCAAAGTCAAGCTTGATCTCTTGATTAACTCCTTGGGGCGGAGAAGTCACTTTACAAATTTAGAACTCAGAGGAAAAACAGAGAAAACTTAAGAAGAAATTCGTTACAAGTGAAATTGATTAAAGTAACTAAACTCTGGGGTCTATTTATAACCCCAGTGAAAGTCTATCTAGTTGATGACGTGGCCTTACACAGGCGCCCGAGTGCACACGGGTGCTTGACACGTGGATCCAAGGTTATCCTCATTGCAACGGTCACGAACGACTACTTTTTGATGAAATTTGACCTCTCGGGAGCTTGTGTTGATTGGGGCTCCTAGGAATACGAGCGCTCCAGTCAATGAGAGCGTCGTCATTCACGGGCGCCCGAGTTTGACTCAGACACTTGAGTTGACTTTGGTCAGCACTTTACTGACTAGTCTTCCGGCTGGTCTTCTTGGGTGATCTCGGGCCTTCCAGAGTTTGGCCCGCCCGAACTCTCCTCCGGCCTTCTCCTCAACCGTGCTTCCTCCCGGCTTCACGTCCCTCGAGCATCGTGTGCATCCTTCTCACTTTATCGGCGTACTCTTTCACAAACCTCCGCGTCCCTCCGATGCACAAGTCTGTTAACTCCCTTTTCATGTTATCCTTCTCGTTCGTTGCGTCTTTCGCTCGACTTCCTGTGCTCCTAAGTTCCTGCACACTTAGACACAGGGATCAAATACCAAAGAAACCTAACTTGACTCGATTGACCACATCAAAACTCACCTAGTGTTCTTATAATCTCTCCATTTTTGATGTACATCAATCTGAGTTAAGTTAGGGTTAAGCAACATATAAAATGACAAAAATGAATATTTGACAATGTAATTAAAAAAATTAGAAATTAAACCTCACTCTTAACTTAATCCTATTTTCTCCCCCTTTGATCACATCAAAAAAAACATATTAAGGGTAAAATCAACTTTAATAAGAAATGTTTTAAACTAGATACATACAAAAATTTGACCAAGTTTGAAAGAAAAACTTAAGGTGAATTTTGATCAGAAGCAAACATTAGTAATTTTTAAAGGTAAATGTAATTTTTAAACAAAACAAAAAAATTCATAAAAAATTATTTAAATATCCAAAAATTTCAAAAATTTTTGATAACATGTCGCAGGTAATAGTTAGTCATTAAAAAATTAGTTTTTCAAAAAAGGCTAAGAAATTAGTTTTTAAAATTAAAAGTCTGATTATCAATAAAAAATTTATAAAAATTTTATTCTTAGTCAAAAATTACTCAAATTTTTATCTAAGTTAGAAATTTAGTAGGTTCATCTCTATAAAATTTTCAAAGTAAAAGAAATTTTCTAACTCTAAAAGAATAATTTTGAATTCAGAGTTAATAATTTTT
The DNA here is from genome assembly GCA_024364735.1 of Boesenbergia rotunda. Taxonomy (NCBI): domain Eukaryota; kingdom Viridiplantae; phylum Streptophyta; class Magnoliopsida; order Zingiberales; family Zingiberaceae; genus Boesenbergia; species Boesenbergia rotunda. The sequence goes on along the minus strand of JAGFNQ010002237.1, from coordinate 216,970 downwards.
AAAGAGATAATTTTAAAATTAGATTTTGACTTAAAATAAATTTGAATTTTTTTTATATTTAAAAGATAATCCATAGATCCTGAAAAATCAAATTTGATGAAATAATTTTTTAAAGTATTTTTAAATGAAAAATCATAAATCTGTTTAACTATTAAAAATTTTGAAAAAAAAATGCATGGATAATTCACAATGAACTCTATCAAAAAAATATAAAAATAAATGTTTTGCAATAATTACATTTTTGAACAATAATTTTCCAAGGAATAACAAATAAAGCATTAATTAACACACCAAAAAAAACATTAATTATTGACAAAGTATTAAATAAAATCTAATAATTTAGTAAAAATTTTGGGACCCAAAATAAATTCTTACCAATAGTGTTAATAAAAAATTTAGATAGAATATAACTTCTAGGAACAATTTGGCCCTTGTGATATCGTAAATACCAATTTAGTCTTCCAAAATATCTAACTTTTGAATTTTGAAGACATTTTGAACATGCATGGTTATTTTTTAATTTTTCTACTTGAGCCTTTAATGCCTCATTTTCTAATTTCAATTTATCATATATATCTATTGGGCATATGGATGCTAATTTCTTTTTCAAATTTACATTTTTTAATTTTAATTTACAAAGCAATTTAGTCATTTTCTTAATGTCAAAATAGAGTTGATCCGGCTTGATCTCTTGATTAACTCCTTGGGGCAAAGAAGTCACTTTACATATTTAGAACTCAGAGGAAAACAAAGAAAGCTTAAGAAGAAATTTGTTACAAGTGAAATTGATTAAAGTAACTGAGCTCTAGGGTCTATTTATAGCCCCAGTGAAAGCCTATCCAGTTGCTGATGTGGCCCTACACGGGCGCCTGACACGTGGCTTCAGGGTTATCCTCATTACAACGGTCGCGAATAGCTACTTCTGCATGAAATTTGACCTCTTGGACGCCTGTGTTGATTGGGCCGCCCGGGAACACGGGCACCCAAGTCAATAAGGGTGCCCCCATTCACGGGTGCCCAAGTTGACTTTGGGACTTTGGTCATCACTTTGTTGACCAGTCTTCCAGCGGGTCTTCTTGGGTAATATCGGGTCTTCCAGAGTTGGGCTCACCCAAACCCTCCTCCGACCTTCTCCTCGACCGTACATCCTGCCGGCTTCTCATCCCTCAAAAATTACGTGCATCCTTCTCACTCCACCGGTGTACTCTTCCGTAGACCTTCGCATCCCTCAGATGCACCAAGTCTGATGGCTCCCTTCCCATGTCATCCTTCTCGTCCGCTGCGTCTTCCGCTCGACTTCATGTGCTTCTAAGTTCCTACACACTTAGACACAGGGATCAAATACCAATAGGACTTAACTTGACTCGGTTGACCATATCAAAATTCACCCGGGGTACTTACACCTTGGACTTCTGGACGAGTGGTTCTCTCCACATACGGGCTTCTTCATCTAAGGTGGGTACTTCTTTCTCCTTTGGTTTTCTCAAAATGTTTCAACTCCTCCCCCTTAAGATGACATCTCCGGAATACCCTTGTTAACTACAAGAAATTTTACATAAGTGCCTAGGGGTTTTAGTATTGATAATACTAAAAATGTGTCATTTTGAAAGCTTATATACTTGATAAATCAATCATCAACTAACCAAAGGATTTTGAATATAATAGATATTTTTAATTTATTTTCCTAGCATCTCACCTACTCTAATTGTCCAAACAAGGTAACCTTATGTGTTTAGAGATATACTTATAATTTTCATTCAAATTTTATCAAGCATTAATTTGGATCATTATTAATTTAATTAGATTAACATTAAGTTAAATTAAGTGTTTAATTTAAATTAGGGTTTACTTAAAGTGAAGTTGAGGTTTTAATTAATGTTAAATTATTTAATAAAGTTAAAGTTTTAATTAATTAAGATAAAAATTGTTTTAAGGTTAAATTTTAATTAAGGTTAAAATTGAGTTAAGATTAAATTTTAATTAAGGTTAAAATTGAGTTAAGGTTAAATTTTTAATTAAGATTGAATTAAGTCCAATGATTAAGGATTCAATTAACATAATCGAATTAGGTTGCCCTTATTTATCTTACCTGGTCTAGATTTTTCAACTAAGGTAAACCTATAGTTTTGTGAGATGAGTTGCTTCATTATTCAAGGGTTATCTTAGCATGAGTTAGATTAAGTATATCTTTGGCTTCCCCAAGCGAGCTTCCTTGGATAAGCTCCCAAGCTGTGGTGAGTCACTTGGATATCATTAGAAGTAACCATGTGTCTTAGATAGAAATTTCCAATTTGGCTATACCCAAAGAGCTTAATACTAATCCTTAATCTTTATCAAGTTAAAAGTAGGCCCTGACTTAACTAGTCCTAAGTACCCTGACGGTTAAGAGTTGATTTTGAGGTGCCAACTAATTTGGTCTCTCCCCCTGAATTATAAGTTCTGTGTTTTGGATTTATATAATAAATTTTCTTTTTAGGTACGTAGTATTCATTTTGCCCTACTTGATTTGTTAAATAAGCTTTTGGGACCCATGTTTTCTATTGATTTTTTTTAATTGACAAATGAGATAAATGATTTATTATTTGATTTGGGTTTGAACCTGAGTCTGGATTTATTGTAAACTGCTTTTTAAGATCCAAGAATTAGGTCAAATTTTTGGATCTCATTGTAAATGTTTCTAGTAGATCCTTAAGTTTTTTAACTTCACTTTTTAAGATGGAGTTCTCTTTTTCAAATTTTTCAACTTGAATTGAGTTTTCTTTTGGGGTTTGTTTAGTTACAATATATGTATTAATTTGCTCCTTAAGGTCTTGATTTTCCAGAAGAAGTAGGTTGACATGATTTTCAAAAGAAGACAATTTCGTATTTAAACATGTAATGATTTTAAAAAATTTAGCATTTAATAAAGATTGTGCCATGTTCAAACCTTCGAATTCGGACTCCGGTTCATCTTCGTATTCAGACTCTTCACCTTGATCAGTATCTAACTCGTGTTAGATTGTCATCGGTGCAAGGTAGTTGTCTTGCTTTGCGTTGTGTCTGAATCCTCTGAGGAAGAGTCATCCCAGGTTGCTTGGAGCGCCTTCTTTTTTGTCATCGTTTTGGATGGGTCCTTTTTCTGATTTGGACACTCGTGCTTGAAATGTCCCTTCTATTTACATCTGAAGCAAGTGATGTTGTCCTTTGGATTAGAAGTTGACTTGATCAATTTCTTCAAGTGCATGTTTGTAAATTTCTTCTTCTAGTGAATATTTTCCTTATCAATTCCACTAGTTGTTCTGCTTCATCTAATTCTAAGTCTGACTCGCTTTCTGACTCAGCCTTGGTTTTGCTCCTTAACTTGGACTCCTTTAAAGATCCTGCAAACAAAGTTATACCTTTCTCGATCGGTTTGGCATTAGTTTGTTCATGCAATTCTAATCCGCAAAAAAAGTTTTCTAATTTCAATTTTGACAAGTTCTTCAAAATTTTATAGGTATCTATTATAGATGCCCACAGTGCATTTCGAGGAAAGGCATTAAGAGCATACCTTATAACGTCCCGATTCTCCATTTATGGTCGATCAAGTAGAGCCCATTAAGGATGTCCTTGATCCTTGCATGTAGCTAACTTGTTATTTCTCCATCTTGCATTTTGATGCTAAATAACTTATTTAAAAATAAGTTGCGCTTTGTTACCTTGGTATCACTAGTTCCTTCGTGTAGCTCGATCAATTTGTCCAAGAACTCTTTTGTATTTTCAATTGATCCAACCAGTTCAACTCTTCCTTGGTCAACCCGCACTGAAGGGTGTTCTGTGTCTTGAACTCGACTTGGGCCTTTTTCTTCATCTCCTAGTTCCACTTGTATAGTTTCAAAGGAAGATGGGTCACCTCATCGACTAGGGTTGTATACCCAGACTGGACTGCGAACCACTGATCAATGTCAATCTTCAGGTACACCTTCATTCTTTTCTTCCAATAAGAGAAGTCATCTCAGTTGAAGAGTGGTGGGCGAACAATGCTATAGACTTTTCCTTGGGTCATTTAACAATTCTGCACAAAAAAAGGCAGAGAAAAAAATATCTCAATACTAGGTCTTGGATTAATAGTGTGGGAGAAAAACAAAAGAACTGAAAAAACACGTCTCAAATGGTGTTGTACCCACTTCAAGTAAAAATTGAACGAAAACTATCCAAAGAGAAGTGAGTGCACTTCTTTTAGACTTGTACGAATAATCGAAATCCGAAACAAAATGACAGATACAAAAATCAAAAAAAGACATAAGAATATTTTAAAAAGGAACGACATGTAAAACAAAGGAAATCCCCCTACTTGAATGGCAATTGTACCAATTTAGAGCGAACAAGACTCTGATACCACTTGTAGGATAGTTACACGTGAGAGGGTGGTGTGAATCACATGTATTTTAAAAAGTAACTCACTTTTTTGTATTTCAAAAACTTAAGCGCGCAGCGAAAATTAATTAGACAAGTATGATAAAAACACAAGCGAAAGAGCACACGCAAAAACCAAGGGTTTTACTTAGTTCGGAGCCTTCGGTGATTCATACTCCAAAGCCTAGTTTCGTTGGAAATTTTCAATGGATAATCCACTAATTCTCTATCGGTAAACTTCTGGTAGAGCAATCAAGTACACAATAAGAAAGTGTAACAACCCTACGCTTTCTTAATCAATAACAGAATTAAATTATAATTTAAATAGTTTCGTTACCCAAACATGAATGTAGAAATTTTGGTCGAGTTCACATGTTGGAGTCGGTCTTCCAACGGCAATCGGTCGTAGTCAAGTCGTAGGAGGGTCGCAGCATGAAGATGAAGCAACAGAAGAATTGGAGTAGCTTGAATAATAGTTGTATTTCAAAGCCTCCTCAAACTGCCCTTTTATAGGACATCTGAGGCACCTTAGATCTTAAAACTTTATCAAATCCAAAGCTTGCATAGCTTATCCTTTGGAAGGTGCTTACCATGAAAACTGAGGTGCCTCAGTTCCCAACTGACTCGCTTTGGCTTCAAACTGAGGCGCCTCCAACGGCTAAAACTCTATCTTCAACGTTTACTCCATGAAGACACTCTCAATCAGCTGAGGCGCCTTGGCTCCCATCTGAGGCACCTCCAGTCAATATGGAGGCACTTCGGGTATTGTCCATCTAAGGCAGATTTTGCACTTTAAACCCTGTTAAAATATGTTAGTCCAAAGACAATTTATAACATGCAAAATAGAGTTAGCACAAATATAAAACATGATAAAATAAATGAGTATTAATTAGATCTTATCTTCACAAGACCAAGGTCTAGTCAAGGTTTCAGCTTAAAGCTCCAAAATGGTTCTAAACTGAATCGGGGCTAAAGTCCCATCAGGGACTCATCCTCACCAGATCTCTCCTCTAGTGACTTACCTTAATTACCATTGCAGATCTACTAAGCTTCTTAACCCACCAGGTCTTTAGCTAACTGTCAGGTCCCGCAGATCCAACTAGACATCATGCCAAGTCTCCACCAACCTGGGCTTCAGCTAGTTGTCAGGTCTCGCAAACTCAACTAGACTTCCTGCTAGGACTCAATCACCCTAGACTTAAGCCTAGTGTCAGATCCTAAGATTTTCAATTCTGCACACTTGGTAACAAGGTTAGATAATAACACACCTAACTTTAACCCATTTATCATACATCAAAATCTGAGTTTGACCGTTAGTGCAAACTATAGCAACATAGTAGCGTGATGAAATCAGATCCTAAAAGACATGGTGAGAAGTATAATGGTGTTTTCCTCTCTACTAGAGTCTTTATGGAGTAAGGCACTCAAGACTCTACTGTACTTAATAAAATTCCTTGTAAGACAATAACAAAAATCTCATACGAGTAATAGACTGGTAGAACGATTATGCATCAACATGTCTGTGGTTGTCTAGTTGAGGTTAGGCCCTATAGCACAAGAAGCGTTAACTGTCATTTTGTATAATACTCTGAAAACTCAAAAGATTTTAAGTTTTTCAACCCCTTAAGTAGTTCCTTTTTTTAGACGGGTAATATTAAATTCATTAACGATGGTGGGAGCTAGCACTAAAGTTAGGGACATATTATTTTATGAAAATATTGGTGATCCTAATATGATAACTACTAATAGTGAAATGATTATTATTCCACATATAATTAAAGCTGCATAACCAGCAAGGGTAGTAGACCATGATATTTCTATGTACCTCCAATGTAATTAGAGGGCATGTCACCTTAAATAGAGGTATTCCCTCCTACGGCTGAGAATGATTCTCAACCACCTCATGAACAAGCGTTAGTAAGGAGATCTATAATGTCACATGATTATGTTTATCTCAAAGAGCATAAGTTTGATATTGGATTGGAAGATGATCCCACATCTTTTCAAAAAGTCAAACAGTACCCTGATCAAGAAAAATAGATCGAAGTCATGAGGGAAGAGACGGAGAGTATGATGGACAATGACATTTGGGAACTTATCGAATTGCCTAAAGGGTGAAACTTATTGGTTATTAATGGATATTTAAAATCAAACAGGATTCACAGGGCAATGTTGAAAAGTATAAGGTTCGCCTAGTCTCCAAGGGATTCACTTAAAAAAAGGATATTAATTACAGGGAGACTTTTTTGCCGGTTTCGATAAAAAAACTCCTTTAGGATAATGATAACACTTGTAGCATATTATAACCTAGAGCTATACCAACTGGACATTAAGATTATTTTTTTAATGGAAACATTGAGGAAATTAATACATGGTGTAGTTGGAGAGCTTTGAGTCAAAGATTCAAAATATCTAGTTTATAAACAAAGGAAGTCTATTTATGTTTGAAAGTAGGCATCTTGCCAATTCTACCGAAAGTTTGATTAAGTGGTTTCTTCATATGGTTTCAAGGAGAATCAGTTGATCAATATTTGTATATCAAGTTTAGTGGGAGAAGTTTAGTGTACTTGTTCTGTATGTGGATGATATTTTGATGGCAAATAATGATAAAAATCCGTTATTTGAAACTAAGTTATTTCTATCAGGTGAATTTGAAATGAAAGATCTTGATGATGCATACTTTATCTTAGGCATATACATTTGTCATGCTCATTCAAGATGCACATAGACTATCACAAAAAACTTTTATAGAAAAGGTGTTCATTTGATATGGCATACGGATTGTGCTCCTGGTGACACTTCTATATCAAAAGATGATAAACTTAGCTTGCAACAATGTCCACGCCATGAATTTAAGATTAAGAAAATGCAATAATTCTTTTATGCATCAATAGTAGGAATTTGACATATGTTCAAGTATGTATACGTTCGAATCTTGCATATATAGTGGGGATGTTGAACAAATGTTTGAGTAACTATTGACCAAAGCATTAGAAAGTTATAAAGAAGGTTATGCAGTATTTGCAAAGAATTAAGATTACATGCTCACATATCGGAGATTAGATCATCAGCAGATCATTGAATATTTAGACTTTGATTTTGTTGGATGATTAGATAACAAGAGATTCACCTCAGATTATGTCTTCATGCTGAGAGGAGAAGCTATATCATGGAAAAGCATCAAACAAATGCTAATAGTCACTTCAACTATGGAGGCAAAATTTATAGCCTAATATGAAGCTTCCATTTATGGGATATGGATGTCAAACTTTATCACAATATTACAAATCATTGGGAGTATTGATAGGTCATTAAGAATCAACTATGATAATAAAGTTGTAGGATTATATTCTAAGAATAAACACAATTCGTCACACTTTAAATACATCGACATAAAAATTTTAGCTATTAAAGAAAGAATTCAAAGTTATCAAATTATGATAGAGCATATAAGAATAGATTCTATGTTAGTAAAACTGTTCACCAAGAGCTTGTCACCCAAAATGTTTCATCAGCATGTGTTGAACATGGAGGTTCTTTCTTTTTTGATGAAGTACTCATTTGGTAAGAATTTATATTCGGCAATTTACCAAATGACGTATCTAACAATTCGTAATTATCGAAAGGAGTACCATGGTTTCTATTATACCAAAGGGCACATCCCATATAGTGAAGTTACTTTTATACCCCTCCCGCCAATGAATAGCTTTATCAAACACATTCGAGACAACCGAATCACTTTATCAATTAAATAATAATTTGTGGTTCGGGATGGGTAGCAGTCGAATTTTTCTCCATTCTCTGTCAGCGCAACAACGTAAATGGAAGGTTTGAAGGTGGAGGACATTGTGCGTGCCCTAGCTGTGATATAGTCGCGAGCTAATCCCCCGAATCCCTGCGGGCAACTAAAACCTAGGCAATTCTCGAAAGCGTTTCTGTGTGATCCTGAGGCGGGTTTTAGTGTTAATGTTGAAGTCCAGACTGATCGGCATTATCCACCAAGGGGTTAGGGTTTCTGCACGGTTGATTTATTTGATAATGTCAGGAAAAAGGGGTGGTTCAACATCTTCTTCCTTGGCATTATCCACCAAGGTATGTTAGCGATATGCTTAGGTCAAACCAGCATAGTTTGTCAACATGTTTAAAATTATTTTGGTGAATAAATTTGTAATGTATATAAACTGTAGGATTCAGATGAATTTGGACAAAAATTATGTTAGTGCAGTGTTTTAGGTCACTTTAAACAATTTTTTGAAGCATTTGAAATTTTAAATGATCGACACATTGCGAAGATCAAAGGGTCGCCTTTCAGTTTTTTCTTGGACATACAAGAATTGCAGCATATCCGTGGAATTTTGGTTAATATATTTGAAAGTTGGGATTCAACCTCGCAAGTTTTTAAATTCTCAGGTAATAGTTTTAGTTATGAATTGTAGACAATATCTATAGTAAGATAAAATAGTATTATAGATAGCCTGAAATGATTAGTTTTTGATAAATTTTAATCATTTCATTTCAGGGCTACTGAGGGCCTGAAGTGAAATTGACTTCAGGCCCTCGGTAGGCCTGAAATAAAATCATTTCAGGCCTACCGAGGGCCTGAAGTTATTTTAGTTCAGGCCCTCGTTAGGCCTGAAATGAATACATTTCAGGCCCACGTCGGGCCTGAAATGAATTCAATTCAGGCCCGATGTGGGCCTGAAATGAATACATTTCAGGTCCACGTTGGGCCTGAAATGTATTAACCTCAGGCCCACGTTGAGCCTGAATTGAATTCATTTCAGGCCCAATGTGGAATAATTTCAAGCCTATATTCTTGATGATAACTAAATATTGTAATTGTTTCAGGTGTACCGGTTGCGTTCTCCAGACGAGATGTTGCTTTGATACTGGGTATGGTGGACCGTGGTGTTTCGGTCCCTATTAATTCAACTAAAGCATCAGGTGACCTCTATCGTACTTACTTCTCAAAAGAAAAACAACCTACCAGAACAAGACTTGAGGAGTTACTTAAACATTTTTCTAAAAGTGTTGAATCAGAGGATGATGTGTTATTAGTGTGTAAATTTTATATTTTGTATATATTTGTTTGTGTTTTATTTTCGTCTAGTACATATAAGGTTCCTCTAGGTCTTGTAGATATAGTAGATGATTATGATAATCTAGGTAGATTCAACCGGGTAGAAGCTATCCATCAATTTTTGTCTGCACAATTACCTAAGATTGGGGACTTATTTTCATCAACTCAGGGAAACCAGAGCACCACCAACCTCCCTTACCTAAAGGGATTTGCAGGCCTTTTGGCAGTGAGTAGAATTATCTTGTTAAATTTTATAATATTTTGATGTCAATAATGTAATTGGCTGGAAAACTTTGTGTAGGCATGGTTTTTGGAGCATGTACCAATTAAAAAACCATTCAATGTTGAAGGACCCCGAATAAATAAGTGGAGGAATATTCCTTCGCATATTAGTAGGGTGAGGGGCCTTTTCGACCGACTCTCGTCCGAAGAGGTAATTATTCTTAAATGTGATCTATCTTAGTTTGATATAGAGGTAGTAACATTTGTGTACTTCGTAATTGATAGGTTATTGTTGAATTAATTCCTAACCTACATGAAAACACATTGTTTGAGAACCTTGATATCGGTGATGAGATACCACGGCCAATGGAGACATCAGAAGGAGATGTTAGGCTATGTGGTGAATGCATTCTTAAAGACAACCGAATCAAGGAGCTAATAGAGGAGAATATATGTTTGAATGAAAGGGTTAAGGAATTACTTTCAATTATTGAAAAAAAAAGGCATGGAGGGTCAAGAAAGCTATCATATAGTCGATCTTCTTTCTGATCCAGTATCTTGTACACCTAGGAGAGGACGTGACCGAACTCGGTATGATTACAGGGATACTCCAATTGACAGTCCAGTATGGCACCAGCTTTTACCTAAGGGGAAGCGGGACAAGAAACAAATATCAAATGTCATAGACAAGGGAAAAAAGAAACTTAGTGAGGAGGATATGGATGAAGCAAGAGAAAACATTAATGTAATGTAAGTCATGTCTGAAGAAGACTTAGAGGAGGAAACAAGAAGAACCTCCGAACTATACAAAATGAGGCAACAAGGCATTGATATAAGTGTGTTAATTTCATTTAAAATACGTCAATTGTATTGAATTTGGTCAATAATTAGTTTGGTCTAAATAAATTTTATCGATGTAGTTTGTGAAGAAACATTTTATGAATACAAAGAAGAAAAATCAAGATAAAGAAGTGACCTACCTGATAAATAGATTGGAGAACCTAAAGTAACTTACAAAATATAGTTTAGTTTAGTTAATATATCTTCTTATGTAATATATAATCTTATCAATTTACATGGCAGGTTGGCAAATGAATTTATTTGGGAGGATGCACCCTTTGCTTTGAATTTGCATTCATTCTTACAAATCCTCAATGGAGAGGTTTTTACAAAAGGCGAGGTCATTGATGCCTTTTGTAAAATTTTATTTAGGGGAGCATCCGCATGTGGTAGGCATACAACAAGTCAATATATTGTTCAACCTTCTTCACAGTAAGTGATGTATATTAATTAAATAGATAGATTGTAAAAGAACTAATATTATGATATGGGTATTATTAATTTTGTGACTGCATATTTGTAGGCATCAATCAGATCATCAAGAAAGATTTTCCTGCAACAAGTGATGAAGACTGATATGCTAGAACAAGGGTTTAGATTTATTTTAATCCCTTTGTGCAGTGATAATACACACTTTCACTTGTTGGCGGTGGATACAGAATCCATGACTTTCAATCATTTTAATTCTCTTGCTAATGGCCGTAAATATAAGTATGAATTTGACACAGCGGTGAGCAACCTTTCTTTATTCTTATATATGGTCATCATTTTGTCTAAAATGTCATTGATGGTGATTAATAAATTCATGATATGTTTGACAGGTAAAAGAACTTAAACAATATACTCGCGAGGAACTTACGGCTATTCATCCGTATCTACAAAGTCATCATCCCTTGGACAAATGGCCCTCCGTCAGACAAAAATGTCCCCAACAAGAACATAGGTAACTAAATGAGGAAAAGGTTAAAAATTTTTAAAAATAAGAAAGTATTTTATAAACCGACTTATTGAAATCTAAAAAAGTGTTTGTTAATTTCAGCATGGATTGTGCCTTCTTTGTCATGCAATATGTTCGATGTCTCCTATATGATGAGAAGATGGATTTCAAACAAGGAGACATGAGTAGAATCAGATTTGAGCTGACAGTTAATATTATGAGGGACATGTTTTGTAAAACTTGAGATAATCTGAATGCTGTGTTGGTGATATAAAAATTCATTGCTGTCGATTGACCTACATTTGTATGGAAAAATCTCATTATGTGGATGTTGTTATGATTATGTAGATGTTGTTATTCTATATAATATATTGTCAACAAAAACAAAACAATTGGGTGATGTTTATTCAAATCCAGTTGATGTACTGTTGTGTGCCAAGTGATACGGTCAGATATAATACTGATAATGCACTGTTGTGTGCCAGTTGCTGCACTGTTGTGTGCCAAATGATCTATTCTGTCATCTTGTAGGTAAATATAGAATATTATTCTAAAAATCATTATATAATCTAATCAACAATATATATATATAAA